>JAJVHD010000087.1:0-260000 GCA_022207745.1 Brachionus rubens | reverse complement strand
GGTTTTTGCCTTAAAACAGAAGGAATCTACAGAAAATTCAGGCGATGAACCGAACTTTTTAATGTCATATAAAAAACTAAAATTGAAACGACACCAAATTTGAAAGAATTTTTTTACATAAATTTATTTATCCTAAAATTTAACAATTTAATAAGCAGCAGCTTGTTCGTATCTTGGTTTTGGAGCCTCATAAGCTGGCTTTGGTGCTTCATAAGCTGGCTTTGGTGCTTCATATCTTGGTTTTGGAGCTTCATAAGCTGGCTTTGGAGCCTCATAAGCTGGCTTTGGAGCTTCATATCTTGGTTTTGGGGCTTCATAAGCTGGCTTTGGTGCTTCATATCTTGGTTTTGGAGCTTCATAAGCTGGTTTTGGGGCTTCATAAGCTGGTTTTGGGGCTTCATAAGCTGGCTTAGGGGCTACATATACAGCTCTGGTTGTGTAGACTGGAGCTGGTTGAGCATAAGCTTGAGTGGTATAAACTGGAGCTGGTCTAGCATAACCTTGAGTTGTGTAAACTTGTTTTGGTTGAGCATAAGCCATTGGTTTTTCATAAGCTGGAGCTGGTTGAGCATATCCTTGTGTGGTATATTCTTGTTTTGGTTGTTCATAACCACCACCATAACCACCACCCATCATACCACTACCAAAAACGCTGCTAACAGCCAAAGCAATAGTTAAAAAGATTAATGAGAATTTCATTTTCGAATTGAGGAAGCTTCAAATTTAAATCAAAGATTATTTGATGATTTTTTTAATGAGTTTCTAACTTGCTTATATACCTTGTTTTGTAATATTTTATTTGCACAATTTAAAAAGTAAATTTTGGAAATTTAATTAAAATCGTAGTTTTTTAAAGATATTTTTAGATCATTTATTGAAAGACTACTCATCGAATAACTAAATTTAGGCTTTCGTTTCATTCATCATCATCGGTCAATCTTTCTAAATACGGCTTTTATCTCAATAGATATTTTTTTTTAGCTCAATTCATGATTTCGTTTTCAGTTTCGAGTTCCTTTTGTTATGTTGTTATAAAATCTGATCAAGTATAATTTTCAGCTGTCTGCCTAGCGTATTTTGGATAAGCTCGTGAGTAGCCCTACGAATACAATACCCAAGAAAAAAATTAAACTTACTCTCTCTTCCTTCAACTGAAACCGAGTTAATGACAAGATCTTTTTTTCAGAAAATAACAATATCATAAAACCTTGCTTACAGCCTTGATTTTTTTGTTTGAATCTAAAATTGAAAAAAATCAGATACATCATCATGAGGCTTTTCTTATACTAATGTCCCACAAAAGAAGATCATCTTTATCATCAGACAGCCAGTCTGCAAAGAAATTGCGGCGATTTTAACAAATCAAGATTAATCGTTTAGACTGTTCATTATCGAAATCGAGCGATATGAAGTTCTGATTTCACGATTAGCTAAGTTGAGATGCACAAAAAAGTCTCATAAATGTAAATTTTGGTGCTTTTTGAATCAACTTACAGTGGTGCTATGATATTTGTATTTTACTAAATTTTACGTAAATTATTGTAAATTTACTATTTTTTCCGTAAAATCAGGTAAAATTACGTAATTTTACCAAAGTAAAAAGTGGTAAATTGACTAATTTTGACGTAAAAAATGATAATTTTACGTAAATTTACGTAAATTTTGGTAAATATTAAAATGTCCAAAAGAAATTCTGACTAATTTTACAACAATTGTTGATAAAAACTTAATAGTTAACTCACTTAGAAAAAAATCGATATTTACTGATACATCAACCTTTATACTACCACCAAAAAAACTCATTACTACTTCAGTGTTTTTTTTGCGATTTATGTCACTAAAAGACTAATAAAGGGTCGAAAATTTTTTTGGACATTTTGATATTTACCAAAATTTACGTAAATTTACGTAAAATTATCATTTTTTACGTCAAAATTAGTCAATTTACCACTTTTTACTTTGGTAAAATTACGTAAATTTACCTGATTTTACGGAAAAAATAGTAAATTTACAATAATTTACGTAAAATTTAGTAAAATACAAATATCGTAGCACCACTGTAACATAAATTATGGATACCTGGATAAACGAATCAGGGGTGTAAATCCTTAATTTTGAGGTCAATATTTAAACTGACAGTATATAAATGTTCCTCTCATAAAGAGCTTTCGTTTGGTACCCATATCATGAGAATTGAGCGGGAGTTTCCTATCACTAGATAGAAAATTTAAAGAGCTACAATGTGTATATAATGGTAGTCTCATAATTTCAATGTCATTTTTACTTTTAGAGATATTTTATGAAATCAACAAGCAATTTTAAAATTTGCACACCCCTATGAAAAAACAAAGAATAGGCGAACATGAGAATCAAGGTCATGACCTTTGAAAATATGCTCGTCTTTTGTTATTTAATATGGAGAAATCGAATTTCTGGTTTATTTTGCTTAATTTCTATCAGTTTTTTGAGAAAAATCGAATAAAAGCTTTCACTTTCAGAATGAATAATTTAAAAAAAATTAAGAACTTTTGGACTACTTTGAGAGATTCGGCATTCACATTGCAGATTCTCTTTGAGGTTATCTCTTAGTTCCTCGTTTAATCGATTTTTTACTTATATGGAGAATGAAGATTTCACTGCTGAGAATATATCTGATAATGTGTCGATAAGTTGAAAGTGATCCTGAATCAGATTTAGAAAATGTATCTTGTGATTTATTAAATTTTTTTTTCGAATTTTGTTACGATTTTTTTTTTCATTTCAATTTACCCCCACTTATTTTTTTTATTTATCTATCACCCCAGGAGATAATAAAAAAAAAGTTTTCTCTATGAGGCCTGTTTGAACAAAATTTTGACTAAAGAGCCCTAGACCCTCAAAAAAAATCTCAATTTTATCAAAATTATCGACACCCATGATCGTAACAGACCATAAATCTGAGATGTATAAGCTTAAAAAAAAGTAATTGTGAAAAATTTTTATTTATAAATTTTTAAAATTTCAATTAAACAATCAGGCGTTGACGATTTTGTATTTGCATAATCTTTTTCCAAGACTTGAAATTTAAAATTTTCAGTTTCTAAATTAAAAAATTTAGTTTAAAATTTTAAAAGTATGTTTGTCAAAAAAAAAAAACTACCCAAATTTTCCAGAAATATCTTGTAAGTTGATTCATTTCGTATGGTTGATGCAATTATAAACATCAATTTCTCCGGGTGATTTTGGTTCGACCATATGAAAGACAAAGTCTTGACCAATGATGGCATCAATTCGGGATCAAAAATTATATCTTGAAAAATAAAACTTTTTATTTTATGATTTTGTTACGAAATCAGTCTACCTGAAGCTAAAATTATGTCCAAATTTTTGTTCAATATGTTCTCAAATATTTTACAATCGTCTAGATCCAACCAATTTAATGCTGAAATTGATATCATTTTTTCATTGGTTACAATTGATTCGTTTAAATTGACCAAATTCTTATCATAATTATGAATGACATTTGTTTCGATTTGTTTTAGTACAAGACTATGACAGTCTGTGAAAGTGTAATGCTTGATTCGATTTGACCTAAGACAAAAAAGACCTAATAAACCAACGCCAGCACCAAGTTCCAATACTGTTCTTAAACAAAAATAATTTAATAATTTTTTGTAAACTTTTTTATTCATACTTTTCATGTAAGAGTTGTTGATTTTGTTTCAGAAAATGAATTAATTGAAAACAAGCTGGCCAAACATGTAGCCCAGTGGTTCCATTTGTTATTGCACTTGCATATTGTTCAATTATTATTGGTTTTTCATTGATGTCTTCCTTAAAATAGACACGTGATAATTAAAAATTAAACGATAACTTGCTCAAATGAGTTCTCGCTTAAGAACATATCTTAATAGACCTTGAATTATAACTTGTTGTATTTTAGAGTATTCAGAAGACTTGCTCTAAGCAGAGTAACGACTTAATAAAGGTGATCATCTACAAAGCATTGTAGAAAAATTCTTGATAAAGAAATAAAAAAATATAATTGCCAGGGATGGGGATCGAACCCATGCTCACATTCGTGAATTGGATCTTAAGTCCAACGCCTTAACCACTCGGCCACCCGGGCTTACCTTTAAAATCAGTCATTTATATTTTTTAAAGACAAATATCAACAAGAATTCCAATTTGTTTGTTTAGAAAAAATAAAATATTTATTTAAGAAATTGATTTCTTCGATTTTTTCAGAAAATTTCATAATTTTGTTCCATTTTTTACCTTACCAAAAGAACCCAGAACCCTTTCGAATGTAAAATTTTTTATGTCAAGATATGTATATGCTATATAGGGTTATCCTAGACGAGGATTACGAATTTTTGGTCAAAAATCCTTCATCTTGAAAGTCTTTGGTTAACATGGTCATATTAGACCTTTAGTGTCCTAGGAAAATAAAAAAATTGCTTCTAAGATTTTTGACATTCCAAAGTCAAATGAAGTTTGTTGAATTTCATGAAATACATTTTACTTTTTCAATCACTAGTTCTTAAAATGTTTACATAAAGCAACCTGGTTCGATGCTACTGAAAGAAGAGAGATTGTAGAAAAAATTATGATTTTTTACCTACAGTGGTGTTATGATATTTGTATTTTACAAAATTTCACGTAAATTATTGTAAATTTACGTAATTTTCACTAAAGTAAATAGTAGTAAATTTTAAGGGTTTTCATGCATAAGGATTACGAATTTTTGGTCAAAAATTCCAAATTCCCTCATCTTAGTGATTTTTGATTTTTGTGAATTTTTTCGGCCTTTACTGTACAAAAAGTAAAGCGAAAACGAATAAACTAATCCCAACATTTTGCTAAGAATTTTGTCTAGTTTCAGAATCTATAGTAAAAATCGGAGGTATTTGGTATTTTGAAGGACGAGATTCGATTTAACAATTATGCACATTTTCCCGATTTATTCCTAGGATAAAATCATACATTATTTTTTTTCCGCAAAATTAAACACATTATCTTGTAGATTAGAATATGCGCTTTCAGAATATATGCCCATTATATATGATTCATGATAAAATAGCTGAGATATCGGCCAGAAATGGTGACCAACTTACTCTTGCTCAATAAAACCAGAGGAGGGGGGTCAAAAAAATTTTTTTTTCGAGAAATAAAAAAATACATTGTTAGATGTTTTTTGGGACGCAGATTACGAATCTGATATCAAAATAGCAAAGTTTTGTTAATTTACAGAAGTTAATTTACAGGTTTTAGTCAAAAATGACAATTAACAATTGAATGTGTGGACATTTTGCGAGGTGATTTGGTAACACAAAAAACAAACAGAAACTTTACCTTTGAGAAGAATACAATAAAATATTTTTGTTCATCACTAGTCGAATTACACTCTGGATTACTTAAAATTTGAATATACGAATCATAAATATCCGAATTTATTTCATTATTGCTCGATTCTAAGATTGAAATTATCTTTTTTAAAAACGATTTACGATACTTCCAAAACGGTTTATAAATCGATAATATTTTATCATTTAGCACAAAATCAACAATGTACTGTTGCAATTCATCGTTTAAATCACTCGTATTAAAATAATCTTGTAATTGTTTAGTCGAGTCTTGATTCAACCCATACAAACGTTTGATTTCAATCAATAAATTTCGTTTATCTTCAATCAAGTCTTCGAACATTTTTTTCAAAAAATAAAAAATAAATTTCAAAAAAACCTGTATATTGAAAAAACCCGAAATTTAACTTTATTTTGCTCTTTCCAACAATTTTAACCCGTTTTTAATTTTTTGTTATTATATATTTTTTTCTATAACGATAATTTCATGAACAATTGTAGGCTTAAAAGAATATTTTTATAAGATCCTAAAGGAAATATTGGAAAGAGTCTTATAAAAACCTACCGTAATCCCTGATTAAATTATTTTTTAAAATATTTAAGAATTAGATTCAAGAAAAAAGTAAATACCATCTATTGCTTAAAAGTTACAACAAAAAGGCGAGTATCGAATCATCTCAGTAGTTGGTCCCTCCCGTGAAGAAGGAACCGTTGTCTTATTCTTTAGGCTCAAAAGAATCGTTAGTCGGTTTATTATGGTACCACTGAGCTGTGGCTCACCTGAGTTTTAATTTGTGTCTTCAAATTAAAATAGAAAACTTTCCATTTTTGTGTAATTTCACGGTAAAAATTTGATCTTGTGCTTATATAAAGTGAGCTTAACGAAAGTTTATTCATGTTTTAGTGACTTAATTTTCTCCAAGAAAAAGATATACTTTGTGACCGGCAAAATTTTTGGGTCTCCGAATTTTAGCGTTGTCGTTCGAACTTTTTCGTTATTTTTTAATCTTCAAGTACATGATCATATTATAATTTATATTGTTGGTATCAGTACAAATTAGAGAGCTTATTGTTGTAGGCTGACTTGCCTACTGAAATTTGATAGAATCAATAAAAGAAGTGTGTTGGTTCGGAATCATTTATTCTAACTTTGTCATAAAGTACAACATTTCTAACATATTTTAATTTATAAAAACTAATCTTTTACACCAAAAAATAACTATAATATAAATTCTTATTCATCACCAAGTCACCAATTAGAGTTTATTTTAGAGTATAAATTATAACTAAGGTTCAAGAAGTGAAGTGTTAGCAACAACTTAAGTTAGCTCTTCTAGATACCAACAAAGTCTATTCAGCCGCTAACATACTCCCTCCTGTTAAGAAGCGATGTCCTCATTGCTGACACGTCTGATCCGATAACAGAACCAGTTGTATTAACACGTCATTTATCGAGCGTCTATTACGGTGGCAGGCCAACCTCTGGGGCTGGGGTATTACACACCGTCCCCGGCATCTTGTGGGACGCCTGACGATCCCTCTTCGGGAAAGTAGCTGTTCGTTTGCCACTACCGGAGGCGCTTACCCTCGCTCTATAGGAGCCGCAGAGTATTATTGGAATCAAAACCTATCATACTCTAATTGATAACCCGGCTTGAATTTTCCAAAAATATAACAATTTTCATTTCGAATCTTCTGAAATAAGAAATCAATTTAACTCCACCGTTTGAATCTATTTAGCTATAGATTTCTCTATGAATGTCTGTTTAATCGTATCATTTGCAAATTAAATGTTGCATATATTTTCACGAATAGCACGAATTGTTCGAATTTTAAACTTGCATTAGGCTTTGTAACATATCAATAAAATCAGCTACAGTTAAATCCATTAAATCTTTAAGATCAGATACTAGCCAAACTTGGATCTGTATAAACCTAACTCTACAACAAGAACATTTAAATTTTCCAATTTGAATAACTGATCGATTTTAAAATCTTTTCCATTAAACACTAAGTAAATTAATCATCATCCTCTCATCACATTAATTAAAGACTTGAATTTTACTGTCATTGAAACTCTGGAGTTTCTCCGTCTCTACTCCATAAGATTTCTTAAAATCATTAAAAAGTCGGATACCAACCTATAACAGGAAACCAAAAATGGTTTTCAGGATTAATTTTGAAATGTCGAATTCGAAATTTAAACCCTTTCCCCCTTTAATTTCCAAAAAAAAAAAAACATTTTTTTTTTTATAGTTATCTATTATCTTTTAACATAACCTAAATATTTAAATTCTATTTGGTTCAATTTTTTTCTAAATAAAAAGTTTAACGATGTTACTCTTTAAAGTCCCTAACTAACTGTTTTTTTCCCTCGGAAACTAGAGTTTAAACGATTACTAAATCTGATAGCAGCAGACTGATTTAAATCTTATAACTATTTTTAAATCTAAATCTTTACATGGGGACTCATCCAGAAACGGCCAAAAACCATCTTAAGAAATACTAAGAAAAACACATGAAATCCAATTCAATTTTATTTGTATCTTAGAACACAATATCTCCACTTTTAACTCGACTCAACTTTCCACCAACAAATCAAAATCCTAATTTTCTTCAACCAATTCATCGGGTATCGAAGAATAAAAGTTATAAAAAGTTCTTATTTCTGATTCAATGTTTCTTTATCCATCTTTTTAAACCATCGGATATCGATCGACCATTTTATAATGCTCTGAGTTATTCCAATCGGAACCAGTTCAAATTCACTTCTGTAAAGTTCCGTGTCTACCAATCATTTATAAATACAAGATAAATGAACATAAACTCACACTTATTTTAAACCATTATTCGTTGTATAAACATAATCATAACTATTTCTAGACTTGACTGTTAATCAGGTTAATCAGATTCGATCAAACATTATTCATTAATATGCTACTTCTTCACTAATTCATAACAAACTTAAATCATTCAGTTTATCAGCTTATCATCTCAATATCATAATCAGCGGTCGGCTACTTAATTTCTCAAAATGTTTTTCTTTTTACCATCTACGAGTATCTGAATGCAATGTGAGACTCTACTAAATTTGATTAAATATGAAAGCAGTTCTGTGTAGTTCTTTGAGTAAATCTTTGTAAAACTTCTAGTTACATCCTTCAGACGGCTCCAGTCTAAACCTCAAGTTAATACGAAGAACTTAATTCACTATCTACGAAAATCAATTCAATTAAAATCTACGAATATTATCTCAGGCTTGAAATCGATTATAATTTCTCTAATATACCAACTTTCATATTCTTTTCAGAATTTACACTAGGATTAATTCTCGATAATTACAAACTCATAGCAAAATTCATTTTTTCTATTCGAAATAATCATTAATAAACTGCAAAACTTTTATTATCAGCTTCCATTTTATCATCACAATTATCAATTTAAGTCGCTTCAAGAAGAATCGATCACGTAAGCCAAAACTTGTCAAATATTAGCCAGGCTTTTTAATTCTATTAATCGACTGCAATCATCCACTTATGTTGTTAAGACCACTGAGCGATCTTATTTATAGAGTCTTTTACCGAAAACTTTACAAACAGCCGCTGATACCAAATTTCTAATAAATTTTCCTGAATTATTTTTAAACCTAATTGTTTTCTAACCCCTTTAGCATGTCTTTTCGCTATATTACGTTCATTCTTAAGCCAATAAAAACCGCTTCAATTTATAACTAACTCCTATATTAAAAGTTAATTCAAAAGGACACTCCGTTCTCTTAAAACTTCTAATATTTTCTTTTCAGCATTACTGCACCCAGGTTCAATTTTACAGAATAGGAGAACTTTTCAAATATTTAAACCTCAGTTATTCTAGCTTAAAGTGAGGATAAAATAGGACTTCCACTAAAATATTTAACATGAAGGTCAGGACACGGGGATGTAGACGTCTACGGAGAAACCAAGACAAGAATCTGATTTAAAACAAAACAGAACTCTAACATAAATGTAAAATAATTAAAAATCACTTCCCTGTATTGTAATATATATTCGAATGGGCTTCGAGTAGGATTAGTTTAAACGTCTGAAGTATAAAAAAATATCACTCTAATTTTACAAGATTTAACTCGATCGACAAAACAAACATTTTTAATAGAAATCTTTTCTTTTTTTTTATCCTTAACTTAGATTCGTTTTAAATCCATTTTGCGTCAAATTCATAAACCTTGAGTAACTCGATTATTTGTCCAAAATCAATTATCAACAAAAAGACAAATCTCCAATATCTCTAAGGCAGCTAATCAACATAAATTCTATATCTAGAGCGTTCACATTCGTAACTAATTTTGCAAATATTCCAGTTTTAACATACGCTCTCTCAGGATCATTACTCTCAATAAAAATTAAATTATCTGATTTCCTTAAATTTGATTCCATCAAACTAGTCTTTTTCCCGATTCATTCCAATCATTGTTTTTTTTTTTTTGTTTATTCACTTATATTTGAACTCGAAATTATTTTGTAGATGTTCGTTGTCTCGGGATAATCCACTTCGAATTGCTTCTGTGATCGTAATTCTCGTTATTAGACACACCTCCCCCTTCGGTTCTTTGAGTCGCAGCGCCATATGTTGTAGGCTGACTTGCCTACTGAAATTTGATAGAATCAATAAAAGAAGTGTGTTGGTTCGGAATCATTTATTCTAACTTTGTCATAAAGTACAACATTTCTAACATATTTTAATTTATAAAAACTAATCTTTTACACCAAAAAATAACTATAATATAAATTCTTATTCATCACCAAGTCACCAATTAGAGTTTATTTTAGAGTATAAATTATAACTAAGGTTCAAGAAGTGAAGTGTTAGCAACAACTTAAGTTAGCTCTTCTAGATACCAACAAAGTCTATTCAGCCGCTAACATTATAATCAGAGGTTTAAGCATCGTGTCCTTGTTTTGTTTAAAATATTTTCAATGTATTATTATCGCTTGTCAAAAAAAGTTCGAACTCGATTCGAACCTAGAAAATGACAACGCTACCATATTTTGTGAACACAAGATCAACATGGTGAACAATCATGATCACCAACTTTCAGTTCACAAAATTTGTATTCAGAAGAGGAAAAAATATAAAAAAAAATGTTCACAAAATTTCAAAAATGAACACATAATTTTGAAACTGATCACGAACACATTCACATCACTTTCTGTGCCCAGGGACTTGAACCTGTACTAATATGATCGAAAGTCTCTGTAATGATACGATACACACGTTGAAGAATGAAGAATTTCAAAGTGTAGACGATGAAGACGGTGATGAATCTGATGAAGTACATCCTCAGTCTTGAGAAGAATCTGATGTTAGCTCAATATTTTGTTCATTGGTTGGTTCAGACTTAGATAGAAACCATTTTGCTGTTGAAAACTAAGACGATGACGATGACTTTACAAAGGGAAAGACTAGTCAATCCGAAATTTCAAGGAATGATCACCATTTTTGTAATCTCATGTTCACAAAAAAAGGGTATACCCAAATTTTTTAGAGGATTAGACTGAAAATTGCCTTTTTTTAGAAAATTTTTTTTCTCATCTTTTTGGTCTTAAAGTGAATTGTAATTTTAAAATTTGAGTGCGTTTTTTACATAAATTTATTTATCCTAAAATTTAACAATTTAATAAGCAGCAGCTTGTTCATATCTTGGTTTTGGAGCCTCATAAGCTGGTTTTGGAGCTTCATAAGCTGGCTTTGGGGCTTCGTATCTTGGTTTTGGGGCTTCATAAGCTGGCTTTGGAGCCTCATAAGCTGGTTTTGGAGCTTCATATCTTGGTTTTGGGGCTTCATAAGCTGGCTTTGGAGCTTCATATCTTGGTTTTGGAGCTTCATAAGCTGGTTTTGGGGCTTCATAAGCTGGCTTTGGAGCTTCATATCTTGGTTTTGGAGCTTCATAAGCTGGTTTTGGGGCTTCATAAGCTGGCTTTGGAGCTTCATATCTTGGTTTTGGAGCTTCATAAGCTGGTTTTGGGGCTTCATAAGCTGGCTTAGGGGCTACATATACAGCTCTGGTTGTGTAGACTGGAGCTGGTTGAGCATAAGCTTGAGTGGTATAAACTGGAGCTGGTCTAGCATATCCTTGTGTGGTATATTCTTGTTTTGGTTGTTCATAACCACCACCATAACCACCACCCATCATACCACTACCAAAAACGCTGCTAACAGCCAAAGCAATAGTTAAAAAGATTAATGAGAATTTCATTTTCAAATTGAGGAAGCTTCAAATTTAAATCAAAGAATATTTGATAATTTTTTTAATGAGTTTCCAACTTACTTAAATACCTTTTTTTGTAATTTTTTATTTGCACAATTCAAAAAAGTTTTCTTTAAATTCGAAATTATCAAAGATATTCTTAGAAATTACTCATTAAATGATTTTTTAATTTTATTTTTGTCTAATTTTTTTATCTAATTCTAATAAATCATTAAAAAGTCTCCTAAGATCACTTTAGTTGTTATTAAATAACCATTTCATAATGTTATTTTAGTTTCATTTGATTGCTATGATTATTATTCACCGATTTTTTTCATTTCCACTAAGACTTGTTTTGAAATTTTAGATTCTTGATCATACCACTGATAGTTTGAATGCTTCACCTAAGTTCTAATACTTAAGCTTAGTTCCATTTTAATGATCTTTTATGAAAATGACAGCATTCTCTCCAAAGCTCGATGTTGAAAAGCAAAAAATGCATAATTTTTAGCACATTATTTAGTAGTAGTAGTAAAAATAATTGCTACGCTCTCGCGTTAAGTCTGGTTCTATCCAGACCATAAGCAATGTTTTAGTCTTTCAAAAGTTTGTCTAAATTAGTCTTAAAAATGTTGATTGATTTTGATTCAATAACTTCATTCGACAGCTCGTTCCAGTCAATCACTATACGGTTTGTTAAAAAATTTATTCTTGGTGCACAGTTTTTCACAAGTTCTCGCTTAATTCTGTATCAATTGCCTCTTGTCTCGTAAATTCGATTGACTGTTTCCGCATTATTCACTCGTTTGTACCAGTTAACCTGATCTTGCTTGTTTAGGAGCTTGTACATTTGGATGAGATCACCTCTTCTTCTTCTGGTTGTAAGATTTAAATCATTATTTAAATCAGGTCCCAAGAATTACTTAAATACAATAATTATTTAAAAAAATTAAAAACCTTGGACTCCTTCGAGGGTTTCAGCATTCACATTCCAGATTCTCTTTGAGATTATCTCTTTGTTCCTCGTTTAATCGATTTTTTTCAAAAAACCATGTTATAATCATAACTGCATCCCTATTAACAACTGAAACAACTGAATCGCTGCATTCCTATTTCTCATCTTTATCTAACAGACCAAAACAAGCTCGGATGAACAAACACAATTTTCATCAGCCACTTCGACTTCTTCAAGTAACTACGTCACATCATTGGCTCGAGATCGGAAAATTTTACGCACTTCAAGATGCAGTTGAAGACCCAAATGAAATTTTAGATGAGGATGACTTAAGTAGAGGTTCAATATTCGATAAACTTGATATCAAATTCGGAACAAATACTATTCCTCGATATTCATGCGCCTCACACAAAATCAATTTGTGTGTTTGAAAAGCTATTCGTTCGTCTCGTCCATTAGAAAAATGTTGGCTTTTACGATTTGCATCAGCTCCTAGTCTTTCCAATCGACTTGCTCGTCTTCATCATGAGTTTAACAGTAAAGTTAAATACGAAAACAAAACAAGATGATCATCCACATTTATGATGCTTTTTAGTTTCTATAAGTAATTTTAGTTTCAACGGTGTTTTTAATGAACAGTACAAATGTCCAGGAAAAAAAAGAAACAATCGAACAATATTTATATATTCTTAACTGTTTGAACATCTTTTCTTTATTGTCTCAAAAAGCTGACTGGACAATTTTTGAGGTTCTACTGGGTTTACTTGTAGTTATTTTCGGGACGTTAGAAAAAATGAACTTTGTTGGTGAAAAAAAATTTTTATTGACCTGTTAGCTAAATTCTGAAAAGAAAAGTTCGAGTCCGAACTAAGCTCGAAAATCGCTTAGGCTGATATGTTGGTTAAAAACTTGTCGTAAATTTGGGTATTCAATTTCGCATTTAGTAAAATTAGAGTTTTTAAATTCAATATTTCGAAAAGCTAATGAACAGATTAATTATAGATAAAAATTATTTGATTAATTTTTTAATATTTAAGTGCATTTCTAACACTTATTTATTTATCTAAAAATTTAATCATTTAATTTTATTAATATCATGGCTTTGGAGCTTCATATACAGCTCTGGTGGTGTAGACTGGAGCTGGTTGACCATAAACCAATGATTTTTTATAAGATGGTTTTGGAGCTTCATAAGCTGGCTTTGGGGCTTCATAATCTTTTTTTAGAACTTCATAAGCTGGCTTTGGAGCTTCATATACAGCTCTGGTGGTGTAGACTGGGGCTGGTCTGGCATATCCTTGAGTTGTGTATACTGGAGCTGGTTGACCATAAACCAATGATTTTTTATAAGATGGTTTTGGAGCTTCATAAGCTGGCTTTGGGGCTTCATAATCTTTTTTTAGAACTTCATAAGCTGGCTTTGGAGCTTCATATACAGCTCTGGTGGTGTAGACTGGGGCTGGTCTGGCATATCCTTGAGTTGTGTATACTGGAGCTGGTTGACCATAAACCAATGATTTTTTATAAGATGGTTTTGGAGCTTCATAAGCTGGCTTTGGGGCTTCATAATCTTTTTTTAGAACTTCATAAGCTGGCTTTGGAGCTTCATATACAGCTCTGGTGGTGTAGACTGGGGCTGGTCTGGCATATCCTTGAGTTGTGTATACTGGAGCTGGTTGATGATAAGCCATTGTTTTTTCATAACCACCACCATAAACATTGCTAACAGCCAAAGCAATAACTAAACAGATTAATAAGAATTTCATTATTTTGATAACTCAAGAAGCTTTCAATCTTAAAAGATTTGATTTCTTTTCTATTTTCGATTTTGATTAAATAGTCAAAGTATTTTAGAGAAATTTTTGCAGAACTAATTCTATTGTTCGTACTTTTTTTTCAAGCCGACTTAATTTTATTTCAAGTCGAACCCAACAAAAAGTGAGTTGAGTTGACTCCAGTCAAAAAAAAATTGACAAAATTTATAATGACTTGAAGATTAATAGTTCTTTTTTAACTTTTATCTTAATTCTTGGAATTATTATATTTTTTTAATTTTATTTTAATAAATCTAAAAATTGACCTATTCAAAGATCTTAAACTGCACTGTCGAAATTTTGATGGACAGTTAACCGAAGCGTACACAACTAAAGCGAACCAGAGAGAACTCTCCATACTAAACAGAAGCAAAAATCTTTATATCTTTTTGATCACAAAATTAAAGTAAGAGATCATCGTTTAAGGGTGATATGTACCATCTAACGTTTCAAAATCACGTTAATTTTTCTGATTCCCACAAGTCCATTTTTATGAGATTATTAACTAGGGGTTACTTTCATTTTAAGACTTTAATTTTTTCGACTTTGAAAAAATGAGACTTAATTTATTTAGGACTTAACAAATTATTGACTTTTTTCAAAAAGAGACTTATCTTCTTAGTTATTACCATAGTAGTTTGTTTTGCATTAAATAAAAATAAATATCTCACATTTTTTGATCAACTCTTTATAACTACTAGCGCACAGTAAAAAAAGATTAATTTTGAATGTGATTCTGAATGTTCTCAAAAGTCGGGTCTAATCTAAAGTTTAGAAAACAAAAATAAGTTTTTTGAAAAAATATCCAAAGACTTAGTAAGTGTTCACGCTGAGGATGAGTTACAAAATGCTCTTTTGACTACAAATAGAGGACGTGGTCGAGGAAGAGGCTGTGGTAGAGCACGTGGTCGTAGTAATGGTACAACTGCACAACTTATTCCAACAACTAAGTACGATGTAAATTATTCGGAACAAATCGTTTCTTTTGTATCATAATTTGTGAACACATGGTTCGAAGAAAATTTTCATAAAGAACTATGGAACCATGCATTTACCGTTGGTCCCCGCACAAATAACCACGTTGAGAGGTTTCATCACAAGCTAAATAATGATATTCTTAACTTAAGTTTATTTGTTTCAAAAAAAATGTAACATATTGAATAGCTAAAGTTCTTAGACTTGGTACATTTTTCTCGAAAATATGTTTGTTATGCGACTTAATATTCTTTTGTCTAAATTGACTCGGACTCCTAAAGTACAAAAAAATTAACAGCCAATCTTCGACTAAAATCATTTGACTTTGTATGAACTTTTAAATTACCGATCACCATTTAGAAAATTTTCACTTTTCCAAATCACAAATCTTTTTCTATTTCTCAAATACTGTTTCAAATTTTTTTTTTATTTATCTACTAGAACTTGTAGAGCTAAAGTTCGATTTATTTTTTAAAATCAGACGAATTTCTAAAAA
This sequence comes from Brachionus rubens, assembly GCA_022207745.1. Lineage (NCBI taxonomy): Eukaryota > Metazoa > Rotifera > Eurotatoria > Ploima > Brachionidae > Brachionus > Brachionus rubens. The sequence goes on along the minus strand of JAJVHD010000087.1, from coordinate 244,171 downwards.
TAAGCAAAATGGGCTAATACATAATTTTAAAAATTTTAATTGAAAAATCTTATTATAATTCTAATGAAATTATAACGAAAATAAAGAGAAAGAAAAAACCCGGGGTCCGTGATTTGTCTTGAGGTTATCGGATGAAAATTATAACCACTAGAGAACCCAGACTACGGTAAACAGTTGGAAAAAAAAATTTATAAGCTTTGAAAAATAATCACTATTTTAATTTGGATATGAAAATCAGAAACGAATGGTAGCGAAGAACTCTCCTCAATAGTATCAATTTTCTTATAAATCATAAAAGTATTCAGATAAATCTAAAATTACTATGACCGTTTTTGATTTTGATTATCATCACTAAAGTGAGACTTATCGGCCATATCATTTAGAACCTTTATTTGCGTCTAATATGAAAAGTTAAGAAATTTAGCCCAGGAACGGAGTTACATATCTTTTTGAATGAGATATTTTCTTTTGTTAGAGTGATAAATGTTTCTTTGAGCAAAAACCTTTTAAATAATCTGGTAAATTGACACGTTGGACCAATGTCCCGCTAGAAATTAAGAGTTTTTATGTTAACACTCAACTGACCGCGATCGTCACAGTGACTAAATTTAGATGTTTGTGCATTACTTTTAAATTAAAGCACATCGAGTAGAATTTTTTCTCATTTTCTAACGATAAGCTCATCTGTATTTTTTTTACCCCATCGATTTATGTTTATTGGTCCAGGTGCTAAAGAGAGGGGCACGTGAAACGATCGGTTCATTTGAGTTTGGAGTGAGTCGCTCCGATCGTGAGAAAAAAATAAGAATCGAGACAACGTGTTTTTTTTTGGTCATTTTTTAAGTTATCAGAGAACAGTATCGATATAATTTTTTCTGTTATTAAAACTTTTAATAGGTCTGACTTTTCAGACATAACCCTACCCTAAATCTCTCAAAATAATAATGCTATCTTTTGCTCACTTTTTTGAATGATGAAAAGCGAGCTATTGACAATGACTGAAGATATGTACTTTCTTTCTTTCGAACGTAAAGGCGCGATTTCTACGACATGTCGTTATAACCGAATTTCGAATTTAACGACATGTCGCTCAATGTTAAAAGAAGGGCATTTTTTTCAATTCGATTTTAACGACATGTCGTAGAAATCGCGCCTTTACGTTAAAATCTTTTAAGAAAGTCATCAATAATTAATTCAACAAAGTTAAGAATATAAAAAAAGAATACGCATTTATTTAGGTAAACTGTGTAAAAATGACACTTATAATTATCGTTAATTAATACATTATAGCTAATTTTATAGCTATTTTAATTGAGCGTGGGAATTTTTTGTTTTATTCATGTATAGAATTTTTCTTGGTTTTACTTCCTATCTTTTTAACACAATGTTAAAGGATTATGATATATTAGGAGAGTTTTTTACAGAATCGCTGAAATTTTAAATAATTAGATTAGGCGGCTCACTAGTGAAGCGGAGTATGTCGCGAAATCTGAAATTTAGGCAAGGAAATAGAATTTATTTTATTTTTAAATGCTTAGGTCGACCCATCTGCTAAATGGCATTACCTATCCGAGAGCAGATGAGCTAGTTCAAAGCAATGACGAATCATAGTATAATTATAATAAATTTCATTCTATTTACTGAGAGAAGCATAAGCTACTCCTAACCAGTTTATATTAGTAGCTAAAATTTTTCATATTGTATTATATTGTATTAACTCTTAAACGCCCGCTTTAGGCATTCCTGTGAAAGAAAAGACATTTAATTATCTAATTTTTTGAATTTTTACCTATACCAGGAGATTTCTCATGTTATTCATAAAAAATTTATTAGATCTACTGGGCTATCCCTTAACTGCGTAATCTTTTACTGGAAAGTGTTATAAAAAATATCGAACCCAAAAATGAAAGCTTAGATCCAAGACTACAAATGCATTTTTTTGGTCCGAAAATTTACCAGAAAAATAGCTCTCTAAATTTTAAGTATATTAATCGAATGAGGATGAATATATAATCAAAATAGTAGTAAAAAATAATAGTAAAAATAACAACAACCATCCATTAAGCTTTGCTTTGAAGGAATTTAATGAAACTGCTTTTACATCATTCTTTGGTAAACTGTTCCAGTCGTTAACAACTCTATTTGTTATGTTATCAAAACGGGACGGAAAATTCTTGATGAGTTCTCTTGAAACCATTTTTGAATGACCCCTTAAATTATAGTTATTTTTTGCAGAGTTATACTTGATGTCATTCGTCAATTTGTCAGTCTCTAAACCATTTACTATCTTGTTTCATCAACGATCCAACGGGCGGTTAAAGGTTAAAAAGAATCGTTTCCTGGGTTTTTAAAAGTTTTAGGTTCCGCGTTTTAGACTAATCCGGCTCTGTTTTTTTCGATTCTTCCAGTTCCGAGTTTTAGAAATTACAAACTCGGATCCGGGTTTTAACAAAAAAAACTTAACCTTGTTTTGTTCCGGATTTTTAAAAATTTGTTCCATGTTTTAGTCTTTGTTCCGAGTTGCGTGTTTTTTTTATATTTTCCTCAATATTAGAGAGAAATGGCACCATTGAAAGCAAACTTTCATAATTTGCGAAGTCGTTCGAGTCTGGGACCGTAGCTTTTCGAGTGAATTGAAATTATGTTTTTTTCCTAAGCGATTTATAAACCGGTGATATTTTACACTTCAATCAATCGATCCTTTATCTTTTGTAAAAAAATCCAAAAAAAAACCTGTACATCGAAAAAATAAACCCGAAACTAAACTTTATTTTGCTCTTTCGGACAATTTTAACCCGTTTTTATTTTTTTTTTAATAAAAATATTTTTTAATCATAATTTCATGAACAATTGTAGGCTTAAAAGAATATATTTTTTTAATTTTTACGAACATTTATAATAAAAAATGATTCACCTGAGTCACTTCTTTATTTTAATAACCTTAGTCACATTGATCCAAGCTGACATTTACTTGCACAATCCAAGAGGTTCGAATAATAGATTAGACGAACAACGACGAGAACGAGATAATGCCAAGCGATTATTTGATTCTCAAAATAATAACCGTGGTGGTTATAATTTGGGTTACATGAAATATTTAGCAGGAAGTAATCTTCAAATCGAATGGTATCGTATTAAACTCGAGAATTAATTTTCGAGAAACAAGTTTAACTGTGCTTGTTTTTAAAGGACCAATCAGCATTCATGTAATAGCCCGAACGCAAATTGTGAAATTATAATTCAGTATATGTGTGATGACAAGCTTAGGGATGGTTCAGACACAAGGTAGATAATGAAAATTTATATTCAAAATAAGTTTTGGAATAATTGATTATGTTTTTAAGAACTATTCCTGAATCAAACTCACAATGTGAAAATAATGACTGTAATACCGATTTTAGATTCGGGATGAATGAAGACAATGAATATTATGAAATGTGTAAGAGGCGTGAACGAAATAAAGGCCTTTATGTAGCTGACCAGGTAAGTGTTATAATATTTTTTTAATTTTAGTCTAAAAATGTCATGTCTTAAAATTATCCATTCGAGTAGAAATCGTTTTATCTCAATTATTTTTGAATTACTTGACTAGGTCATGTACTTGTTAATATTTGAAAATTTTTTGGGTCAATTTGACATTTTTCATCATCTTGTGAAAATGATTATGTCAAGTATGACACCATTTGAGAACTGAGTAAAGATAATAAAAAGAGTTATGATTAAAATTCGAAAATAAACTTTTAATGTTAATTTAGTCTCTGTTGAAAATAGTGGGTCCACCTTCCTAGCATACATGAAAATCTTCTTAACATACATTAAAATCTTTTTACTGTACATAAATTTTTTCACAACATACATACCTGATTAACATACAAATTTGCTGAATAACATAGTAAATGCTTGTAAACAAACATTAATTTTTAACTGCTCATCGTAGTGGAAATACTTTTTTCTGGAGCTTCCAATATCGGAGCTACATGTTCTACTGGAAATTTGAGCTTCTGGTGGCATTTTTGAATAGTAGAGCTACTTATATCATATTTTTAAATCTTTCTACCTTTTTTTTTAAAAATATTTATGGGCAAACTTTGTGTTCAAATGCAGCGAAGCTCTTTAGACTAGATTAAATCTATTTATACTCGATTTATTAATAAAATTTTGATAGTTTGTACTCTTAAGTTTGTATGTTCATTAGCCATACCGTAAAACCTTGCAAACTACCCTGGGGTTAAAGGCTGTAAATAGACGACTTACCAAACTTTTACAGTAACGTGGCGAATCAGTATTTTTATTTTTTAAAATCAGTGGTAAAAAACTTTTCATTAATTTAGTACCCCACAATTTTTTATTGAGAAGCCCATGGGGTAGTTTGCAAGGTTTTACGGTAAGTACAGTCGAGTCGCTTTAATCCGAACCAAGTTAATCTGAATTTTTATGAATTTCGGTTAAAATTTGTCTCCCATTCATGCATCGATCCATGTAAAGTAAGGCGTTTAATCCGAACAATTTAATCCGAACTCAATTTTTACAGTCCCAAGAAGTTCGGATTAACGAGACTGCACTGTATGTTTTACGGTACGTATATGTTTTTCAGCAATTTGTATGTTAAAAGGGTAATGTATGCTGAGAATAAAACGATGTATGCTGAAAAGATTTTAATATATGTTGAGAAGATTTTTATGTATGTTAAAACAACAATCCCGAAAATAGTTTGAAGCTTATAAAGATGTGATTTTTATTCAATTTCGGTCCAGAAATCGAGTTGCCCTTACTTAGAAGGGTTCTTTCACTCTCATAAAGAAAAATTTCGGTAGAGGTACCTGAATTAGAACTAACCTCTAAAAGTCTGCTGAAAATGTCGATACAAATATTTTGAAAAAAATAAAAAATTTGAGTGCGATTTTTATATTTAATTTATTTATCCTAAAATTTAACAATTTAATAAGCAGCAGCTTGTTCGTATCTTGGTTTTGGAGCCTCATAAGCTGGCTTTGGGGCTTCGTATCTTGGCTTTGGGGCTTCGTATCTTGGTTTTGGGGCTTCATAAGCTGGCTTTGGGGCTTCATAAGCTGGCTTTGGGGCTTCATAAGCTGGCTTTGGGGCTTCATAAGCTGGCTTTGGGGCTTCGTATCTTGGTTTTGGGGCTTCATAAGCTGGCTTTGGAGCTTCATATCTTGGTTTTGGAGCCTCATAAGCTGGTTTTGGAGCTTCATAAGCTGCTTTTGGGGCTTCATAAGCTGGCTTAGGGGCTACATATACAGCTCTGGTTGTGTAGACTGGAGCTGGTTGAGCATAAGCTTGAGTAGTATAAACTGGAGCTGGTCTAGCATAACCTTGAGTTGTGTAAACTTGTTTTGGTTGAGCATAAGCCATTGGTTTTTCATAAGCTGGAGCTGGTTGAGCATATCCTTGAGTGGTATATTCTTGTTTTGGTTGTTCATAACCACCACCATAACCACCACCCATCATACCACTACCAAAAACGCTGCTAACAGCCAAAGCAAAAGTTAAAAAGATTAATGAGAATTTCATTTTCAAATTGAGGAAGCTTCAAATTTAAATCAAAGATTATTTGATAATTTTTTTAATGAGTTTCCAACTTGCTTAAATACCTTTTTTGTAATTTTTTATTTGCACAATTCAAAAAAGTTTTCTTTAAATTCGAAATTATCAAATATATTCTTAGAAATTAGTCATTAAATGATTTTTTAATTTTATTTTTGTCTAGTTCTAATTCTAATAAATCCTCAAATAGTCTTCTAAGGTCACATTAGTTTTTATTGAATAACCTTTAGTTAAAATGAAGGCCGTGTGTTCAAATTTCAAGTGGATTTGAGATTGATAACGATATAATAAAATTTTATTTTAAGATTAAATATGCATATTTATATCTCTAAAAACAAAGTTGAGAAGAAAAAAAATATTTTGAAGTTAGCTTAACAAATATTGTTAATACCAATTGTTGAAATAGCTGGATTAATGATTGAATTGTGAATTGGAAAAGCTGAAATTGAATTTATAATTGGTGAAGCAATGTTGTTAATTCCAATTGGAGAAATAGCTGGATTAATGATTGAATTGTGAATTGGAAGAGTTGAGAATGAATGATCAATAATTGGTGAACCAATAGTTGAAATTGGATTAATAATTTGTGGAATGATTGATTGAGCTGAGATGTTGTCAATCAATGGCGAGATTGGAGAAATAATTGGTGAGGCAATTGAAAATGGTGAGATACCGAAACCGCAAGACATTTTGAATTAGGTTTTTTTTGTTGTGTGTTTTGAAACTTTGAAATACTTTTAATTGATGCTTATCTACGCTCTTCAACAAGTGCTATTTATATAAATTTTTTTTTTGGAATAACCATCATGATTATTGATTTTGTTCACTCATTGAAAGAGTGATCGAATTATTTACTATTTTGTTATATTTTTTTCAAAAGAAAATTAATGAATTTTCAATCAAATTTTGCGTTTCTATTGATTTTCGATTCAATAGTTTTTTTTAAATTTCGCAGTTTAAAAAAAATAAGATTTATGAAATATGAAGCAATCGAATTCTTACTTCATGTAACTTAGATAATTAATTGTAAAATTTGTTTCAAATAGTTTTATTTTAGAAAATAATTTCTAGTATTACTATGATCTATGGCTATCTGCAGGATCCATAAACCTATTATTAACGAATGGTATTACTTTAACATGAAATCATTTAATGTTTATTTAGTCTTAAGAGATTTTGATTAATTTTTTCAAGACACAGTTTGATCGCACAATATTTTTTTTTTCAAAAAATTTTCAAGATTATAAGAAAATCGTATGTTGGGTTTAATTTGGAAAGTTTTTAAGCATCCTCGTCGTGAGACAATCAAGCTGTTGTATTGTTAACTTGTGAGACCTCAGTTGGAGTACGCAGTTAGTTCATGGTGTCCATACTTGGAAAGAGATATAAACGAGATAGAGAAGGTACAACGCAGAGCAACAAAGATGATCCTTGAATTGCATGACTTGGAGTATCCGCAGCGATTATCAAGCTTGGGATTAACTGATTTGAGAACGAGAAGAAAACGTGGTGACCTGATACAAATGTTCAAGGTCACAAACAAATACCAACATGTTAATTTTAGTAACGGCATCAATTACAGTCTAAACACAAAGCCTGCTTGTTCACTGAAGACAATTTTTTACTTAAAAAATTGTCTTCCTAGATACAGGGTAGCCTCGATTTCGTTACCCTCTATTTTGTGAAACAGTGATTTTGTGAAATAAAAAAGAGAGACGCTCCTAATGTATTTCTGGTTTGAATTTGTGAAATTTTACTTCTGTGAAATTTTTTGCGTTTACCCAGATACTTTACAAAATCGAGGTCGCACTGTATAACTTTTTTATAAATAGAGTTGTGAAAGATTGGAACAAACTTCCGGAGGACGTGGTGAGCGCAAAGAACATTACTAGTTTCAAAGCAAAACTTGATGTTTGGATGTCAAAAAAATGTGAAGCGACTGCTACAACTCAATTAATTTAAGCTTGGATATTTTGCAAGTTTTGTAGTCTAAACTACTACTACTACTACTACTACTAAGATTAAATATGAAATGTTTTTGGATAAAGTTTTTTAAATGATTTTTAGTTATACTCTTTGGATGAGACCGATGCCCCACAACTACCAACACTTGGAAAGCCCGGTATAACTCTTGAAATCGATCTTTTCAATATTTTTTGAATTTAAATTTCCTTGGAAATAATTTTATTTCAACAAAATCTAACTATTGAGGCAAAAATTGATTTTTTATGGAGTTTTTTTTATCTCAAAAAAAATTTAAGTTTTTAACTTCCTAATTTGAAGTTGGGGGCTTATCCCTCCCCATCTCTAAATCCCAGATTATTGAAAATTTCAGGTTGAGTCTATTTTTTAGTATGATAAATTGAACCATATAAGGTTCGCAAACCATTATAAACATTCAATTCTTAAATATTCATATGATTCTTAAATTTTATTACCACTAAAGACTAAATGTTATCTTTTTTGTTACACACTCTACTCAGGTTAAAGCTGGTTTAGTTTAGCACGGATTAAAAGTTAACCAGACACAAGATACGGTCTCGAACAAATAAGTAATTCGTTATTTTCTTCTATTAATAAACCAGAAAATCCTTCAGCTGGTTATTTTGTCCAGGTAGCGGGATTAAACTCTAAATGGCTGGCAACTATACTTTTAAGACAACGTTACCCGTAGCAATTATTTCAAAAGGTATCAACAAAAAGAATAAAATATTGAAGGAAATTTAAGATGCTTATTCGACCGAAATCTTCAACGCTAAGTCTATCCTATAAATCAATCGCATTTTATTGAGAGCAATTTGTCGGGATGTAATCGGCTGATTTATTACAATAATAGTTTAGGGTTCCGGTATTTTCGGTTATGAAAATTTTGTATTTTTAGCTAACACAATCACCAATCTGGCTTTTTTCTATTTATGTTTACGAAGAATTTGGAATTTCTATCTATTTTTGTGACCTCTTTGGTTGAGATATAGGTCTCCAATAGTTTTTCCAAGCTGAAAACATTTGATACACCTATTATAATTGTAGTTGGTTTCTAATAATTTTTTTTTTCGAGGCATTCCAATAAATTTTTAAGAGTCTGTTTGCTTAATCTCCAAAAATTTTCAAGTTTCTTCCGATTTGAATTCTCTAACATTGGAGGGTCAAAGAAATTAAAAGAAATTTATATTTTTGAAAATTTGAGGGTTAATGAGTTTCAAGAAACTACTAAAAAGGATTTTTATGGAAGCTGGAGGTTCAAGGATTTTAAAGAAACTATCAAGAAAAAATTTTCAAAAATCTTGGGATGAGAATAATCTTGGTCCATTGTGAAGCACGGCTTCGCTAAAAATTTGAAATGCATCAGTTTTTTCAGTTTAAATTTTGGTTTCAACGTGTTGTTAAATGTAATTTTGTTTCGATTTGTGTCTCGATAACCAAGCCTATTCGGGTGACCAACGAAAATTAGTCCGGATTTTTTTCTTTATCCGGTTATCTCGGTTACCATAAACTGGATTTTAAAACTACAGTCTAACCTCGTTAATCCGACCCTTGCTAATTCGGAATCCTCTTTTAACCGACATTTCTTAAACTTCCCACTGTAATATATTTCTATTGGATTAGACCTCAATAATCCGACATTTTCGATAAACCGACAAAAAAATTCTCAACCAAATAGTTCGGTTTAACGAGGGAAGACTGTAAACAAAAAACATGTATTCGAAATTCAATATAAATTAAGCTAAACACTCATTAAATTGGATCTTAGGATACTCTCAGTTTTTAAAAAGTGGATGACGTTCTTCGTTTTAAAAAAAAAAGTAGACGCGTCTATCTAGAAAAATAAAGGAGGCGTAATTAAGTTTCATAAAAATGTTTCAGGTTTGATAGAAACGAACCTTGATATTAGCAGATGTTGTAACTTAAATTAGGAACCAATTCCACAGTGTTAACATGAGTATCAGTATTTTTTTAATTTCAGTGAGAATCGTTTAATCTTAACATCTCACTCGGTCATGTATTAATTGGCTGAGTAAAGGTAACTCAAATTAGGAACTCAACTCAAATTCAACTCAAACTACTAGAGCTTTGATCAAAATCCAAATATAATAGACTTAATGTCAATTTAGTCACCCTTAGTTTGAAAAGTGAAAATTGAATGGACAAATTTTTGGTAAAACTTTTTATCACTAACTGTAATTTATTTTTTTAATCACTTTTAAAATCATTTCGTTACTTAGCCCTCTTGCCTAATTTTTTGTGCATTAGTTGTATAATCCATTCATGAGATGAAAACTAAGCTCAAAAATTTGTATTTCTTCTTCTAACTTACATAAAGTTGATTATTTGAACCAAAATGGGGGTAATTTTGCTCAAACGAAAAATTTTTTTAATCCAAATGAACTAATATTTCAAAAAGATAAAAAATTTGAGTGCATTTTTTACATAAATTTATTTATCCTAAAATTTAACAATTTAATAAGCAGCAGCTTGTTCGTATCTTGGTTTTGGAGCCTCATAAGCTGGCTTAGGGGCTTCATAAGCTGGCTTTGGAGCTTCATAAGCTGGCTTTGGCGCTTCGTATCTTGGTTTTGGGGCTTCATATCTTGGTTTTGGAGCTTCATAAACTGGTTTTGGGGCTTCATAAACTGGTTTTGGGGCTACATATACAGCTCTGGTTGTGTAGACTGGAGCTGGTTGAGCATAAGCTTGAGTAGTATAAACTGGAGCTGGTCTAGCATAACCTTGAGTTGTGTAAACTTGTTTTGGTTGAGCATAAGCCATTGGTTTTTCATAAGCTGGAGCTGGTTGAGCATAAGCTTGAGTGGTATAAACTGGAGCTGGTCTAGCATAACCTTGAGTTGTGTAAACTTGTTTTGGTTGAGCATAAGCCATTGGTTTTTCATAAGCTGGAGCTGGTTGAGCATATCCTTGTGTGGTATATTCTTGTTTTGGTTGTTCATAACCACCACCATAGCCACCACCCATCATACCACTACCAAAAACGCTGCTTACAGCCAAAGCAATAGTTAAAAAGATTAATGAGAATTTCATTTTTTGAAATGTTTGAATTATTAGATCCTGATTTGAAGATTTTATTTCTTTCACTACCATACTTTTATACCATTCGAATTTAATTCAATTGCACAAAAAAAATTCTTTTTAAATCTTAACTAATTTAAATGACGCCTATCAAAGACTTATTTTTAGATTAAATTTCATTAAAATTTTTAATGATTTTTTTTAATTTTTTTTATTTTTCAGAAATTAAGAGACAATAGTGCACGATACACTCGTCAAAATCCAAATGGCGATCGTTATGCTTATGAGTGTCCAGAAGAAAGAGACTATTATCCATATTGGCATCCAACAAAATGGATTGTAAAAATTAGAACAAATTTTTTCCAAATTTTTTTTAAACCCCTCTTTCTTTAAAAAAAGGATATCGCAATATTAACCAATGATCCAAAGCGATGCTCCTACTTTCAACAAGAAAGTGAAAATGTTAAAAGTCGATTTTATTGTAAAGTTCCCGCAACCTACAAAGGGTTAATCCCAATAGTCAAATCAAGTTGTGAGGTAAAATTTTTAATAAAATTTTCAAGAAAACAAGTTTCAAAATTTCAGCAAAAAATAAAAGAAAATCAATGGTTCAATTTGGACCGAGTCTTCAAGTCATAATGTTCCTGCTCCGGTGTGTAGAGAAACTCAATTTACAAGAGACAATCATTTGGTAATTTTCCCAAAAAAAAGCTAATTTAATACAGTTTTTGAATATTTAAAATCAAAAGGGTAATTCTTTTGGAGGAAATGCTCCTACTTTTGATTGGAAATTGCCAAGTACTACACATGAAAGTTGTGTATTAAGAATTAGATACAACATATCGACTGGTGATTATGATCGTTTTCAAACTTATCAAATTGAGCCTAATCAACAAACAAATGTTAATTTGAACAAAAAGTAAAGTTAAAAGAGTTTATTTTTTGAATAGAGGGATATAGAAGATACAATTTAAAGCTTATTTTACTATTTAAGTATTGATTATCGTTTTTACTCTTTCCTTTCGAACTTTCTTAATTTTCTGATAGACTCATCCCCGGTCAATTTTAGAAGACTTGTTACCAAGTTACTGAAAATAGTTGGTACTTAAAAATCACATTTCTAATTGAAAAAATAATGGATTTATGGCAGATTTATCTGTCTACGTTTGAGCTTTAGAATGACTTGTATTGGTATCAAAAATGCCTTGTCACATTATCTAGAAACTAGTTGATTTCATTATTTTCGCGTGAAGTGGATCGAGAGAAAAATTTTAAAAAAAAATTTTTCACGCAGTGACAGTACTTAAACGCAGGTGCAACTGAGCAAGTTTATAGTCGACCCGAGTCGTGCATGGCATGTTAAGAGATGATTGCAGTCTCTCATATGTAGTTTTGCAAAGATCGAACCTCAGACGTTTTGAATAAGAGACTAACACGCTATCCACTACACCACACCACCACACCAGTTGATGCTTAACGTTAATTTTTGAGCAACATTGAAATTTTGTACACTTGTACCTTGTCTTTTCTAGTTTACAAAAAATTTCAAGCTTTAAAGCATATTTTTTTCTTGGGTAGTAAGTAAATGGCGTGACCAAAACCTTTCGGGTGTACTCGGTAATTTTGTTTTGAAAAAATGAGTGTGATATACCATTGGATAGAAAAATGCTCAATGATTAAGACGTTATATAGATCATAACATTAAAATCTTTCTTTCCGAAGGAATTCTTAAAAAAACTCTTTATTTGACAATTCAAAGTTAAAAAAATGGGTATTTCTGTTTTTTATTCCTTAACTTTTTAATGGAATGAACAAATACAGAGTTGTTCCTCAAGTCTCTAGTCTCAAGTCAAGTCCAAGTCGCGACTTGACTTGACTTTTTGGGGTAAAGACTTGGAAAATCGCGACTTGAGGAACAACTCTGAACAAATATCACCAAAATTTAAGCGACAACAGTCTTCTGAACAAAAAGATGTGGCTAATAATTTCATGTTTTATTGTTAAGATCCAAATACTATTTTACTCTCGAAACCACTTGTTCCCGGAAAATCCAAAAATATCGAATTGACTATTTCTTGTTGTAGGCCTTCTGGTATTGAACTCCAAATAATGCAAGAAAGTCATCAGCTAGTTGGTGTTTTGGAGAAGCTCTACAACAACAACCAACCACTTTCCTGTCCAAATATTTTTTCTCATATAATAAACAAAATGGCTCAATTTTTAATTTTTTTTAAAGGTATGGACTTACTCCTGAAGAAGCAAATACACGAGAATACGTGTTTAAAAACAATCCAAAAGTTAAATTATTTTCAGACTTAGACTTTAATCTAAATTTAGCCATTAATACTCAACAATATGGTCGTGTTTTTCAAGACAGGTAATTCAAACCAAGTTAAAATTTTCATAGGTAAACAAATTTTTTTAAAAGATCACACGTATTCTCGATCCGTTCACGTGAGAGCATAAACAATGAAAAAAAAATTTTAAATCTTAACGTAAGAGGCAAACGAGGAAACATTGTTCAAGTGTATCCTGCTGTCGAATATGACTTTGTACCGAATAAATTAGAAATTTCAAAAGAAGATTACGTTCACATTCAGTAAGATCTTTAACCAAAATTTTTTGAAATATTTAACGAGTAGAATTTATTTTTAAAGATGGACAGGCTCGAATAGAAATCCACCCAACAATGCTGGTCAAGGTCAAGCTGGTACTGATCGTTCAAACATTGTTCTTCTAACACAAAAAGTAATTTTAATCTTAAAAATTTAAACCAAAGTCTAAATTTTGACCCGTTCAAGACTTTTGGCAAACGATCCGAGTCATTTTACGCACCGTTAACTCTAAACGGTGACTATGGTGTCAATTATCCGCTAAACTTAACCCAGGTTAACTTCCTAGGCTTAAGCAGACAAGACTTGATAAAAATCGCTCTTTTGGAACAAAGTAATTAAAAAAAAAGACTCTACTAAAACCCTTTGTAAAATTTTGAAAATTAAGACAACAATGGTGGGAGTTTTGGTGAACTAGACGACGCAGGTACTTATTACGATTTGGGTCCACGTCAAGTAACAAGCCCAGGCGTGTATCATTACATGTCAACCCGAAATAATAATTTTTCAAATCGAGATCAAAAAGGAGAAATAATAGTCTACGATAATCCTTTTGTAGACGAGTTTATAGGATGGAATGGTGGTTGGGTTGATTTTGGTTCAGGTAGAGTTTACATACCAGAAGGCGCTATAGACACTCTATCACGTTTTCGAATCGAAGTCAAAAGTTATAAAGACGTGAACGGTTCTGATTTGGACTCACTTGTATTAAGACCGAACAAATTCGATGAGACAAACATGGCAAGTGATTTGATAACAATGGTTAAAATAAACAGTGATATTAAAAAACCCTTGAGTATGAAATTAAAGTTAAAACGAAGTTTGGGAAGCTTTGAATCGCATAATTTGTATCGTATTAACAATCAACTTTTAACAAAGATTGAATCAAATATAAAAGAAGATACACTTGAATTTGACACTCAACACTCTGGAACATACGTGGTTAAATATGACAAAAGCTATGGTGTTTTGATAGGTGTTTTAGTCAGTTTGGGAGTTGTTTTTATTCTAATTGGTGCTAGTGGACTATTTTTATACAAAAATCCACATCACTTAAAAAGTATTAGATACAGAGCAACTAATTTAAAACGGTCTATGAATGATCAATTATAAATTTTGGAGTTTTTCTTTTTTGTGTTGAGATTTTTTTTTTTGTAAATAAAAAGAGTTTAATCAAAATTTGTTTTAGAATGTGTTATCTAAAGATATAGTGTAAGCGAAAATTTAACAAATGTGATTTTTTAATTGAAGATAAACTTGTTGAGGGTGTAAGTTTATTGACAAATAGTTTGAGTAATCATATTTTATTTCATTAATGAAACATAGATTGTTGTTCGTTTAAAAACCAGGGATGCACGCTGTTTTTACAACAACGCTTCTTGGAACTTCCTTCCTACCACTAAGGCCGACCGGAATATTCGACCATTCTATTTTTTTTAATCACTTTATTGGCTTTGTGGATTGACATCTGTCAATCTAAATGCATTCAGCTTTGCTGGTTAAGGATTACCGAGCCAATCTTGCAGTCCAAGCAAGCCTGGTGGTGGGTGGGTAGTATGTTTGACTCTTGTTCAAAAGGATGAGTCGAGTATAAACTGCGGAGCAATCGTCAACAACAGGCTTGATTTCCAGCTGGAACTCAATTACTTAATTTAAATTACCAGTTAAGGTTCAAGTAGACAACCAGTTGAAACTCTTTGACGATTAGCTAAGTAAAGGTTCGGAGTATACACGATACTGTGTCTAAGCAAGAATTAATGCAAGTTTAAGTTTTCTTTTTGTTTAAAAAACAATGACCGTGGACGTCGGTTCTAACTACCCTGATAAATAAGATGTGAGTGCCTTTTTATAGCTTGTCAGTCTCCCCTTTTAATATCAAAAGCCCAGAGGTCTTACGGACCCTTTAATATAATTTCCTTGTTTCTTATTCAAATTTCTGTCAAAAAATTTCAACTAGTCAAAATATTCAAAAAAATTCCTTTAGCTAGGTGTCAAAAATTTTCGACTGGTTCTCTTTTGGAATCAGAAATTTAATAAAATTTTTTTCTGTTCAAATAGTTGCAGCTGGAATTTTTGCAATAGGTAAAACTGACAGCCTTTTGCATATTTGGTGGCAGTAAAATTTCTACTGCAACAATTACCGTAAACTCTTGACTATAACTCTATTGGCGAGTGATTGGAAATTCCCATTCATCTCCATTAGAACTATAGGCAAGAGTTTACGGTAGTAATTTTCAAGAAATTTATTGCTTAGAATTTGAATCAAAAGTTGAAGGAATGGTGGTGATTTGCGGAGTAAAATCCAAAAATAATTTCCGGATTAAATTCACCACAAATATTTAGAAAATTTATTAAAATGAAAATTTTAAGGTTAGACTAATGGCATTCTTGAGCAAGAAAAAAACCTTAAAGCCAAATAACTCTTCATATACTATATAATATTTGGAACCATTGTTGAGACATTAAATTATGTTTAACTTTAAACTTTAACCTCTTATCTAATAGAGAACTTTTTCGTCTACAAGCCAATATATTTTTTGTAAATACTTATACTTATATTCTATTGTAATGAGTCCATAATCATTAACCTTACTTAGTTTATTGTGATTTTTGAGACCTTACTTCTCGTCAATTCTATCACAAAGTGAGACGCAAACCTATTAACATTGTAGAGCGAGTATTTCTCTTCATGAATAGGTGAGCTTTTCTAAAATAATAAGTAACTTTCAAAATTATAAGAAGCCCGAAATATCGATTTCGCTTGATTTTCAAGATAAAATCGTTAAAATATAAAAAAAAATGGTTTATTTTTTAGGAGCTTATTTGTATAATGACAAATCCTCATCTATCTTTAGAGAGATTTATGAGAAAAATGTACTTATAGTGTCATAAATGGGAAATTTATTGAAAATTTCATTAAATCCTGCTTAACCCTTGACTGCCCGTTGGATCATACAGTCCTGGTAATTAATTTGTCCCATGATATCATATGATATCAGCTGATATCAGTTGGTATCAGAATTTATGACAATTTTTATATCATCTCCTATCAGCTTCGGTCAGTTGAAATCATATGATATCAGATGATATCAGTAAGAGTATTACAAACATTAATAATTGCCAACGAATACTGATGCAAACTGATATCAGATGATACCAGATGACATCAGATGAGGTCAGCTGATATCATATGATATCACCGTATGTGATACATTTTTTAAACATCTAAGGGTCGTGTGTTAACATTACCCAATAATCATGGATTATACATTAAGTTCAAGATCGTGAGAAGATCTAATCATTCTACCCCTGCTTGCAAGGAAATTCCCTTAAAAAATAACTCCACGTTCTAAAAATTTTAAGTAAGTCCTAAACTATAATTTATTAATTTTAACTCAAAAAATGTAAAAGAAATTGTAAAAAGTTGTTATAATAAAGCCAGTAAACCTAATCAAATTTTTAAGAATTAAAAATCTAGTGTAGAAAAACATAAGGAATATATAGGTAAAAATTCAAAAAACAAATTACATCAAGAGTTAAATGACTTTAAAGTTTTTTCTTGTACATGAATGCCTTAATCCGGACCACATTATCAACTGTCCTTTATAAACAATTTATAGCCTAATTCTTTCCGTAGAATTCATAGATTCTTTCCGTTTTTTGATATCATGAAAATTGAACAAGCGGGCGTTTAAGGGTTAAAATCGAAAAAATTTTGTTTTAAGCCCACTCCCAAAATGAATGCCTGTACTCATAAAATTCATTATGTAAAACCCATGTCATTCAGAACTTCCAGCTTCAAGGGGTTTCTGAAGGCTCAAATCTCCTCAAATAATGAAAATACATGAAGAAATATGAAGCTTCATGGACCCTTGAACCTTCAAAACCTTGAACGTTCATGAAGGTTCATGAATGTTTTTGAAGGTTCAGGAAGATTCGTGAACGTTCATTTTTGGAAGTTCTGAATGACCAGGGTTGTAGCCAAATCTGAGTGGGTTAAAAGAGAATCGTTCAAATCTTACCTATGGGATATTAAGCGAGGTTTTACGGTAATAATAAAGACCTTAAGGATCTTAAATTATAAATAAGTCCTGGAGATTTTTCGAATGATTTCAAAGGACCCATTTTCAATTGAAAAATCCTGACCTTAGATTAAATGAATTCTATTTTAAGATCACAACGACATTCACGTGTTACACGGAGACGAGAGTCTCAAACATAAATTTTATTTTGACAAAAAAAGAATACTAAAATTAAGACTTGATTATACAAATTATTTTTTTTTCTAAGTACGAAATAAATGAGCTCATCAAAAAACACTCAAAGTTTATCATTATTCAACAATGGAATTAGTTATTTTATTTTGTTTGTAAGAGTAACATTCTTTTGAAAGTCTAATCTAAAATTCAAATTTTTCTTACAAGATTAATTCAAAAAAAGTTGAGATGAAATTTAAAAAATGAACCCAAATGATAAATTTCTATTTTTAAAAAAAAAAAAAACTATTTAGAAAATTTCATTCAAAGTACATAAAATATATTTAGACTCTTTGAAATGTGTTTGTTTATTCAAAAAACCAGTTCATGATCATGTGCTTAAAAGCGATTAGACACCAATCCTTATCGTACACTTTGAAAATGATCATAAATCTCTTGTATTTAGGTCACTCTTATCTCATTCAATAAACGGAACTTAAAAAGTTCGCATTTTTATGACCGTAACACAAAAAGAGGATTAATTTTCAGAGATAACAAACCAAAAAGCTTTTTATCTTATCTTGAAGCCAGATTTTTAATATCAATGACATTTTTAGATTAGAAACAAAAAAAAAACAAGTTTATAAAATTTTTTTTTTATTCGAAACAAACTCAATGTTTACACAAAAATGTCATCATTGTTTAAATCGAACAAGTTGTGTACAAAATTGTATAAACGCTCAATTACATGTGTTAAACAAAATGAATTAAGATTAGGATTTTTAGGAACTGGTCGTATAGCACAAGCAATTATTATTGGGTTAATTAAACAAAATAAAGTTAAACAAGAGAATATTTACGCAAGTGATGCAAATGTTGAATATTTAAGATATTTAAAAGATAAATGTCCAACGTTTAAGGTACGTTTTTTTTTTTTTTTTTAAATATTTTCTTATGGGCTTGGAATCAAGATTTTTATTTAATTATATTTTTACAATCCTTGTGAATTTTTGTTGTTTAAGATCAAATCGACATAGTTTGGGCACTTAAAATAATTTTTTTTGTTGTTTTTCATGCGTGTCGGAGCTCTTTTGTTTCATTTGAAAATGTTTATCTAAAATTTTGTCCATATGAAAAAAATGCTACTGATGAAATACACCATGATTAGGCCATGGTAAAGACCTGAGTTGTTATAGAAACAATTTCAGACTGGTCCATCTCTAAATTTTCTTGATTCGATTATAAGAGGATTTTACTAAAATTCACGTAAATTCACGTAAATTATTGAATCTTTACAAAAAATTACGTAAACCTGACTTAAAATTCGGAATTTTCGCATAGAAAAATCTTATTAAATTAATCCCTTTAACTTTTAAAAAACCCGGTCTTTTTGGCAAAATAAAGTTATTTTTCAATTCATGATTTCAATTCATTTCAATTCAATTTTAACTGCGCAATTAAATTGCACTGCAGAATTTTAAATTAATTAGATATTTGAAATCTCTGCTCTGCAACTTAATTGCGCAGTTAAAATTGAATTGAAATCATGAATTGAAAAATAACTTTATTTTGCCGTCTTTTTTGCATCCTTTTTAGCGCCCAAAGCCGATTTTTAAAAAAAAATGTTCACTATCGAAATATATACCGTATTACCTCAAATAAAAGACAGTTCGGTCATCAAAGAATTTCTTCTATTCGAAAATTTAAAAGTCCAAAAAAGTGACTCAAATAAAAGAAATTTTTTTCTAAGTTTTTCTTTTATTTGAAACAAAAAAATCATGTTTTTGAAGCTTTTTATCATTATTTATTCATTCAAAAAAGTGTTTCGTTTCTTTTAAACGAGACACTTTTTTAGAAAAAAAATAACTCAAATAAAAGGAAAATTTTAACTCAAATAATAGCAACTTTCTTCTATTTGTGGTTACTTGTATTTGAGGTAATACGGTATGTTTTGTAGGGTTTTTCTATGCGAAAATTCCGAATTTTAAGTCAACAAGTGGTAAATCCCTTTTTTTTTCAGTTTTCCATTTTTATGACTTATTTCGTCCACCAGTATACAAAAATGAAAAATAAAATAAAAAAACGAATTCCTGAGATTTGTAGAAAATTGCCTCTTGTTTAAGCTGATTCAAAAAAAAAATTGGGTATTGCTATTCCCTTAGGAGGAGAAGCGATTTGAATGAAAAATTCCCTTATTTTTACCGTTTTCACCCGTGTATTGTTTTATGGAATTTTTTTTCCTCATTGACAATGGTCCCAGCTTCAATGGTAGCTTTTTAGCTCTAAGAATATATCTTTACAAAAAATATAGCTTCTTCCAATCATGTTTACTAAAATGTTTAAATAAAGCACCTCGACTTTAGGATGCAAAAAGCAGTAGGATAGGGTCTAAATTTTCGATTTTTTATAAATTAATTTTTTGGGGTTTTCGAGGTCGTAGATTAACGTTATGACGAATTCAAATAGTGTGGACGTTTTGCTCGGACCGAACCTTAAATTTACGATAATTTTTTTAAATTTTGGTAGAAATAAAAATTACCAGTCAGCAGTCAACTACCAGTTACCAATTACCAGTAAACAAAAATGTCTAGTATTTGAGCGATTTGATATTTTCCTCTTAAACCAATAAAAAGAGACGTAGATCATTTGTTTGAAACCTTAAGCGTCGTATTTAGAATCATGAAAAATTTGACCGAAAAAATGATTGGCATTTTTTTATTTTTTGCGATTTTTTTTTATTTTACGGAAATTTTAGTAAAATCCCTTTGTCAAATCAACTCTGTATTTTAAAATTTTCTGTAAATTGGAAATTTTTGTTAAAAGCAATCAGGGTATCGTCTTTTAAATTGTCTTAGAACTGGCAAAATAACAATAAAATTGTACTTCACTTCCACCGAATTATTACCAAAGCGAATTATGGTTCAACAAGTCATAAACCTTAGTTTCCAAGAAAATTTTTACCACCTTTAAATTATGTCTAAAAGAACTTGGAAATTTTTATGGATATAGTTTTCAATTTTACCTACAAATCTTACTTTAAATTTTTTTAAAAATGACTTTTTTTCTAAAAACGAAGAGCCTTTTCTAAAAACAAAGTTTAAAAACAGGTTTTGATTGAGAATGTTCACAAAAAATCCATTAAAATCGAACTTTATACGGCTCTAATTTTGCGAATTATAATTTATCCCAAAATGATTTATATCAAGTTATATAGAGAATATCACAAATTGATAACTTGAAATTTTTGAGATAAATTTGGATTAGATTTTGATCATTTGAAGGTTTTTGAAAAAGCGGCTACAAATACTAGGGTTTATAACTTGGTGAACAAAATCGCAAATTGATTACTAAATCATGCATTAGAAATTTAGAGAATGTTTAGTACAGGTATGGTACATTACGGGTAATACAAGCCATTAATTTAGTAGTTAAATAAAGATAATTAAATACCAAAAATTCAAATTAAAACGCATTCCATTTAAAATTTTAGTCCCGTGAGCCTGTAAGCCACTGATTTCTAGCGGAATTCAAAATAAAGATTAGATGAAAGAATAAACTGTCAATTGAAACGATTGAATAAACAGGCTCTGGTTTTAAAATAGATTTTTAGAACTTTATTAAATAAATTTGATTGAAAGTTTTTCTGTAATAGCTATCTTTGAATCGCCAAGAAACTGATTCATAAATTAAAGTTTGTAGGCCTTTTGTTGACGTTCGAGCCTAAATCGAAATAAAAAGAATTCTCCCGAAAGCCATCAACTAGAGACAAGACTATTCAGTAAATTCCTGGAAAGCATATTAATTTAAAGAGCTCTAGAATTGTTAGAATACATTTAAAATTCAGTCCCTAAAAATACCCTAAAAATACCATTACTATGTAATATTTATATAATTCATTACTTGAAAAAGAAGGACCCCTGTAAAACACGTACTCAGGTGCAAATTTTAAACGGGTCCATTATGACCCTCAATTGAAAAATATATGTTTTCAGTCTAAATAGCTGTTGCACCCTGTCACTTATCAATATTTTTAAATGGCTAATGCATGCTTCCTGTGAATTAGGTCTTACTAGAGTTGAATTCCAAGGAGAGGATCTTTACCGATCATTTATGATTGGTCGAACAAAAAATTTGATGCGAGAAATCCTAAATTCAGGTCTAAACTATAGTATGAGATAATTGTCCTCAAAAATAACATTCATTTATTCTTAGAATTTCAAAATAAATTATGTGACCAAAAACTCGGATGTCATCAATAACACAAACACTGTTATGATTTGTGTTAAACCAAAAGATGTACCAAGTCTATTAAAAGAAGTATCGAACCAAGTCAACAACAATCATCTTTTAATGTCACTAGCAGCTGGTGTTCAAATAAAAAACATTGAAAGAGTAAACCGATGAATTTAAATAAAATTTTATAAAATTTTTTTTTCAATTCTTTCTTTTATTACTTAAGCTTTTGCCAAAAGAAAGTCGAGTCATACGAATAATGCCAAACTTGACTGCTCTTATCCAACAAAGTGTATCAGTCTATTCCCGTGGTACTCACGCATCTACACAAGATGGCGAAATAGTCAAAAGCTTACTAGAATCAATAGGATTTTGTGAGAATGAAATAAACGAAGATTTGATGGATGTAGTCACTGCTTTAAGTGGATCAGGGCCTGCATATGTAAAAT
The DNA here is from genome assembly GCA_022207745.1 of Brachionus rubens. Classification (NCBI taxonomy): domain Eukaryota; kingdom Metazoa; phylum Rotifera; class Eurotatoria; order Ploima; family Brachionidae; genus Brachionus; species Brachionus rubens. The sequence continues at coordinate 222,091 of JAJVHD010000087.1, read as the reverse complement.
TTAACAATTAATTTTTTAATTTTAATTTTTTAAAAATGTAAAATTTTTAGATGTGTGTTGTTTTGGACGCATTGGCAGATGGTGCAGTAAAAATGGGAATGAGTCGTCAATTGGCATTGAGTTTGGCAGCTCGAACAATGTCCGGTACTGCTAATATGATTGTTAACGAACTTGATAAAGAATCAGGAGCGAAGCATCTGTTGAGTTTTAAAGAAGAAGTTAGCTCTCCAGGTGGTACAACTATACATGGACTTTTTGCTTTAGAAGAAAATAATGTTAGACATGCTTTTATGAAATGTATTCAATCAGCTACAAATAGAGCCAAAGAGTTAAATTCAAAATCTTAAAATTTTTTGAATTCTTGTTTTTGCTTTTAGTATTTATTTAAAATAAAAAACTTTCATAATCATTTTTTGATTTACGTTTTAGAATTTGAATTTTGGAAACTCATAGATCCATTAGGGCAGAAAATTCTGAACAAAATGTTGGCAATAGATTTTTGATTTATTATTCAATGGATAACTAACTAAGCTCCTAAAAAGGTGCTGAACAAAAAATATCTTAAGGATAAATGAATTTATACTTTTTGACCAAAAAATCTTAATCTTCGTATAGAAAAACCCAATTAAACAAATACATCATTTTTTTTTTAAATTTGATTTTCGGCTCCTTTTAAAGTCTAAAATAGGTTAGTGTTGTGGGTCATGAGGGTTTTCGCTTGATCTTTTGCTCGACACCATATGCAGCTCGTTGATCGGATCTTTGAGGAAGTAAGTCGATTTTTGAATATTTGAATATTTATAAACCCTAACCCAAAACGTTATTTAAAAGGTTTACACAATTTTTTGTTCTTTCACAGAATATTTATAAATTTAAAGTCTTTTGTATGACTATTACCCTAATCCGTCATTTTCTGTACCATGGACAAAATTTTTTCAGCGTGTTTGTAGCAATTAAATTTTTATCTTAAAAAATAAAATATCTGCTAAGTAACAACATAGTGTAGTCGTTTTGAAACTAAGAGAAAAAAATAACGCTACTTCAAAAATGTAGCTACAAAGATGCAGAAGATTTGTTCTCCATCGTACAAAAAATGAGGAATTACAGTAAAGTGTAAAAGTTAAAAAAAGGTGTTTGACGCATATAAAACAATTAAAATCGCATTTTTAATGATAACTCAAGACCCAAACTAAATTTGAAGACAGAATAACAATCCAGTGTTAGAACAGTGGCTTTTCTTGGTAACTAACAAACTTGAAACCTGTCATTTTTTGAAAATTAAAAAATTTCTTTTATTGCTGTACTTTATTTTTCTTATGCGATAAATTTTATTTTATGCGTCAAACACGCTCGTCTGATAAAAAAACGCGATCACCGAGTTAAAGGGTTGTCTAAATTTAAGACCATCGAGTCAAAAATATTTTTAAAGACCGATTTTGTCCACAAAAAAGGCTTTTTTGTTTTTTCCGATGTTCTCACACCCATTTGATGACAAAAAAAACTTGATTTACTTTTAAAGACTTTCAGCATGAGCTTGCCAATTTGAAAAAAAAAAGGATTTAAATTTAGAATTGGAATAGAAGTGATCATTTATTATTTCTATTAATAAAGTTTATGACTCATATCTCAAATTAAATTAAAAGATTAAAAATGTCTCATACGAAATTTATTCGAAAATTATTGACACATAATCCCTGCATTTTAGGTTGATTTAATTCACTATAAAAACTTGATTTTATTTTTTTATTGGAGCAAAAAAAAAAACAACTTTAAAAGAAAATTGAAGCAAAAAAATGAAATTCTCATTAATCTTTTTAACTATTGCTTTGGCTGTTAGCAGCGTTTTTGGTAGTGGTATGATGGGTGGTGGTTATGGTGGTGGTTATGAACAACCAAAACAAGAATATACCACACAAGGATATGCTCAACCAGCTCCAGCTTATGAAAAACCAATGGCTTATGCTCAACCAAAACAAGTTTACACAACTCAAGGTTATGCTAGACCAGCTCCAGTTTATACCACTCAAGCTTATGCTCAACCAGCTCCAGCATATGAAAAACCAATGGCTTATGCTCAACCAAAACAAGTTTACACAACCCAAGGTTATGCTAGACCAGCTCCAGTTTATACCACTCAAGCTTATGCTCAACCAGCTCCAGTCTACACAACCAGAGCTGTATATGTAGCCCCAAAACCAGCTTATGAAGCCCCAAAGCCAGCTTATGAGGCTCCAAAACCAAGATATGAAGCCCCAAAACCAGCTTATGAAGCTCCTAAATACGAAAAATCCGCTTACTAAACAATGAGAATAAATTTTTTTGGACTAAAATAAATTTCTTTAAAAAATTTTGTTTTTTGTTTGCTATTATTCTAGAAAATAGGCTATTCAAAGTTTATGTGTTCTATTTTTGTTTTAATTAGCTTCTCATCACCGGTTTCAACTGTAATATACTTTCATTAAACTATCGATCATGATTTGTTAAAAAAACTAGCCTTGTTAATATTCGGTTCTTTGACGTTCTTTGTTTATGATAAAGGATAAGATCCAATTTTAAAGTGATGTGGAAATGCTATTTTATAACTGAATAATAAACGGGGATGTCAATTTTTTTTTACGAAAAAAATTCGACACTGTTGAAGAAGCCGAGTCAGCTATTCTAGATGAAAAAACGTGGAAACACCTTAGATAAATAAGGGATAAATCTGGGCTTAAACATTTTTTTCGCTGTAACTTAAGTAATAAATTCATCAATCGTTCCGAAAATTTCATTCACCCCATTAGGCCGTCTTTCAATATTTCTAGAATCCTCTTGGAGAGCTGAGAATTAAATTATGCTTCTTATGAGGGGATGTAATATCATGGATCTAAAATGAAATTTTGATTTTACTGCGGATTATTAAGCGGGATTTTACGGTAAAAAATTTGGAATCTTCAAACACAAAACCTCAGTTTCATGCATGTTCTAAAAGTATTTTTGAAACCTTTTCGTTCGAAATGAACAAAATTTAACGTGTCTCCTCAAATAAGTGAACAAGTGTACCGAATTGAGTTCACGGATAAGCTGAACAAAATGTTCACAACACAGACACTTTTTTGAAAATTTAATTAAGTAACAACCTCCCGATCATCTACAACCCCCATGTTACATTCGCTGTTTTCCTATAGAGTTTCGTCTTTAGGGACAATGTCGACTAACCCTCCACAAGTTCTCTTAAGATCCTTTCCAATCCAATATTTCACTCTTGAATACATAGACTCCTAACTCTTGAACATGATTTGGTCACATAATCGATTAGACCCAATTTTACAATTTAGACTGACGCGTCTTTCCACATATCAATGGTTCACCGAGGATGAAAAAAAGCATAGTTCTTCAAACCAATATTAATAGTTATGATCATGGGCAAAAAAATTTTCATCAGATTTTCTCACGAATATAACACTAGAAGAGAGAATAATAGCGTGTATAAGGTTCCGGAAATGCAAATCGTCCACAAAAACTTTAAGATTGATATTCGACCTCTGCATGTATGAAAACCTAAGAAAGCCAATTTTTTAGGGGGTGTCCGGAATAATTTTTTCAGACCCCAGGGGTCCGAAGTGTCAAGACCCCTCAAATACCATACTTTGCTTTTTAACCTGTAACTTTTTTTTTAACTTTTCAACCTTATATTGTTTATACATATTCTAATCATCATGTTGTTCAGAACTTTGTCAAGTTTCAGAATTTGCATCTATCTTAGGGGTAAGATGAACACTGCATCTTAAAAAAGTAAAATAAAGGGTAAAATTTACCCATTTTTTCTTAATTTTCACCCTTTAAATGACTCAAGAATCATTGAAAAAACTTTCGTAGAAAATTTTACGCCTTTTCAGAATAATATAGGGTTGAAAAGTTAAAAAAAAAAGTTACAGGTTAAAAAGTAAAGTATGGTATTTGAGGGGTCTTGACACTTCGGACCCCTGGGATCTGAAAAAATTATTTTGAACACCCCCTAAAAAATTGGCTTTACTAGGTTTTCATACATGCAGATTACGAATTTGAGGTCGAATATCAATTTTAAAGTTTTTGTGGACGTTTTGCTTTTCCGGAAATTCGTGAAAAATCAAGTTAAATGAATTTTAATTTATCCAAAAGTCATAGATTTTATGATAAAATGAACTCAATTTATTTTAAAAAAGTTCCATTAATTGAGAGAGACAAAATCATGAAATTTAATGACTCCATTTAAAAAAAAACAACAACTAAATCTATTTCAATTCATTTATAATATTTTGTCTAACTCAAAAAAGCCTTTTTATTATTTCTATCTCAATGGTCTAAGTTTGATTTATTGAAAATTCTGATAATTATAAATTCATTGCTTTCAACAACAACAGCAAAAAAAAAGAAAACCCTTACAAATATTTTATAGTTGAAACGAAACCCTCATGCATAATTTTTATAATTTTCTCAATAATTTTCGATCCATTCTTAATTTTGAAATTTTACTATTAATTTCTTCATAAATTATTTTATTTTTTTTTTCATTTTGTTTCTTGTTCTGAAAACAGAAAAAAAAGAAAAAAAATTTCTGAGTCGATCCTTAGAAAAAAAAAGATGGCTTCCAAAAAAACACCTAAATTAAGTTTTTTTACTCAACCATGGTTCGTACTTGCCATTGTACTTGTATGCTTTGCAATTTTAACGCCAAAAATTTTTATACCTCTTTTTCGTCAATTATTTGGCGTAAAAACATCTGAGCCTGTAACAAACACATTTGAACGCTTTCCACCGCCTCACATGCGAACTAGACAACCACCACCAATGTCACAAACGCCACCATCTTCGGATTCATCAAATCATGGTCGACCAAATCCTTTGTACAATCCACAACCACAAGGTTCATCATCGTCTGGTAAATCAATACTAACGTTCTTGTTACCAGTATACGCTGTTGGTATTGGACTCTACATGGTCTATACTTTATTCAAAGTATTTAATAAAAATGATAAAAAAGAAGATGATGAAGAAAGTGATTATGACACTTGTAAGTCAAAAACAATGAAATTTCGTGAACGTAATTACGGACCAAATTTTAATTGGAACGCAGATACGAACGAATTTGACATGAAAAAAACAAATCGTTTTTGTCGTTCTGAAGAAACTGAAGACGAAATGGACAATTATGAAAAGTATAAGCACTTAGATCCGGATTATGTTGAGTATTTGAAAGAGATGAGACGTAAAAAACGTTACGAAGCAAGAAAAGCAGCGTTACATTCAAAATCAGCAGTTGAAATAGACGATTCAACTGAAATACCAGTATCAAAGAATATTGGACTATCGAGTGTAACAAACACAAATGTTCTCATGAATGAAACATTAGAAAGAATGAAGTACTCTTTGAACAAAATAAATAGACAATTAGGGGATGCTGAGAAAAAAGGCGGGGCTTTGGATGATCCTGATTTGGACGATTTGAGACTCCAATTATCCCAAACAGAGCAACAAATGGCAAAAATATTTAGTATTATTAACACTGTATCGACGGGTTTGAATGATAAAGATATTGTTATTGATGAAGATATGAATCCGACCACCAAAAAATACAAAAATAAAATTAAAAAAGAATCGAAATTGAGGCTGAGAAAGAACAAAGTTTATGATTCTGAAGAGGATGTAAGTGAAATTGAGTCAATTGAAGAGTCAATACCATCGTCTGTAATCTCATCAAGATCATCATCACCCAAACGAGTCAATTTGAGTACAAAAAAAGTAATCAACAAAGTCGAAGAGTTAAATATTATTCAAAAAAAACAAACGACAAAACAAGACGATAAAAATTCAAATGTTCAAAATAACGATCAAACGAGTAAACCGAAAAAAAAGAAAAACAAAAAGAAAAATAAATAATTTTTTTTTTTGTAAATTTTTTGTTTTAACTCTTAGGGTCGTTAAGATGTTTTTTTGCATAGCATCTCTAAAAAGACTAGTCAGTTACAGGTCAAATAAAATCACCTGGTTTTAATAACAATACTCCGTTGCTAACAACCAAAGGCATTTTTTATGAAATAAACGGTCCTAGAGTTGATAAAATTTTTTGCATTTTTTTTCTCATTTTTTTTGTTTTTTTAAGTAACAATCCAATCTTTTTAGTTTTTGTTTCAAGTCCTTAATAAAAAATTTTATTGAAAAGTTTGTTTCTAAATTTTCAAAAAACCCATTAATATGTACGGGTAAAAAATAAAAAATTATTTTTTTATTATTATAAATAATCTGCAACGAGCTTAAGCTCGCGGAGATGGGGTTTAAAAGTCCAACTATCGCAGATAAATAATGGACCCTTGAAAAACATACACCCGGGTGTATTTTTGAAAACATACATCCAGGTGTAACTTTTACACTAAGTGAGGTATGCACAAAATTATTTTCATACAAGGTAGAGTAAATGAAGGGCTATTAAATTATACCATATTTAGACCCCCTGTGAAGTTATTTGGAGAAGAAAACTGAGTTTTCACTTTTCAGTCTTAAAGGACCCTCATAAATGTTGGGGTAATGAAATACGCCCGGGTGTATGTTTTTCAAGGGTCCTAAATAATTTTCCAATTAGCCTCGACAAGATAAAAAAAAACTTTTATAACTAAAATAACTTTCATATTTGTTTTTAAATGAATTAACTATTCTTAGTCGATCATCGTAAATTTTATTACGAATGTCGGTAACTTTGTACTTTCTCGATTAATTTGATGTCTTGTTTTTTGAAACGGTTCCAAGCTACTGCATCATACTCAAGGTGCGGTCTTACATACGTCCCGTTTAGGATTTTGACGTTTGTTGCTGACGACCATTGATCTTAAGTTTGTTAGTGTTGATTACCAACTTTGATTCAATCAAGCTAAAATGGAAGCGGTAAGTTTTTACAAAAAAATAAAATATGCATATTGAAGATATCATAGCCTGCTTTACAATGACACGCTGTTTATTTTTATAGCACGATTCCTTGGAGAGTAAATGAGGCTTAGTTGAGACATAAAATGGCTGTTAAATTCAACTAAACCTTGTTTATACCTTATTAAATTACGCATACATTGGTCATGAAATTGATAAACCCTTTTTTTTCTTTGGAAAAAATTTCCGCATTTTTTATGTTTCCGCAGAAAATTTCCGCTCGGAAATTCCGCAAATTTTGGTAAAAATACTGAAACGTATACCGTATACCCTTGCAATGAGATGCGTGCCCTTAAACCCAAATACCAGATTTTAAACCATGCGCCGACTACCATCTAACCCATGTTATAATGATATTAATAAGAAGACCATGTCTTTAAACCTGGTATTCGGGTTTAAGTGCATCGTTTATGAACAAAAATCAAAAATAGACCCAGGGTTTATACACAAAAATCAGATTCAAGAGCTGCCTTAAAAAATAAAGTTTAGGAAAACGCTAAACTTAAGTTTTGGTTTTAAGAGCCGGGGTAAAAATTAAAACAATTTGAAAATAAAATAAATAATTTTAATTATTTTTTTAATTACAAAAATATGAGTTTCGGATTTAGGTGCGGGTAAAAAAATTAATAAAAATTATAAAAAAATTGAAATTCAAAGTTTCAATAGGTGAAGAATTTTAAAAAATTAATTCTGATGTAAAATACACTTAATCCAACGTTTAACTAGGCTTCTTTTGTTTTCAAAATTTCTTGAACATTCATTGATACTATGACCATTTTTGTAGTAGTTAATCACTCGAATTTTATACTCTAATGGGTATCTTAGCACTCTGATTTGCCAATGTTAACTATGATCATGAAGCTTTTTTGGGAAAAGAAGAAGCTGAAAAGTTCAAGTCATTAACCCCAGAAGAAAGTAAAGAAAGACTCAGGTAAGAAAGGTTTTTAAGAATGATTTAAGAATGACGATTATTTAGATTTTAAAAAATTAGTAAAATAATCGATAAGATCGATAATGATCATGATGAATTTGTCAATGAAACTGAATTACATGAATGGCTAAAAAATGTGAAACACCTATTGAAACTTTGAATTTCAATTTTTTTATAATTTTTATTAATTTTTTTACCCGCACCTAAATCCGAAACTCATATTTTTGTAATTAAAAAAATAATTAAAATTATTTATTTTATTTTCAAATTGTTTTAATTTTTACCCCGGCTCTTAAAACCAAAACTTAAGTTTAGCGTTTTCCTAAACTTTATTTTTTAAGGCAGCTCTTGAATCTGATTTTTGTGTATAAACCCTGGGTCTATTTTTGATTTTTGTTCATAAACGATGCACTTAAACCCGAATACCAGGTTTAAAGACATGGTCTTCTTATTAATATCATTATAACATGGGTTAGATGGTAGTCGGCGCACGGTTTAAAATCTGGTATTTGGGTTTAAGGGCACGCATCTCATTGCAAGGGTATACGGTATGCATTCAAGTACCTATTTCGCGGCAATAAATTTAAAAAAGGTTTAATTCCGCAAAAAAATCAATTTCCCGCACTCAGCTTTCCGCGTTTTAAACAGAACGCGTTCTGAAAACTGACTGATTATTTAGTACCAAAGGTACAAGGAACTTTGAGACAATGATCCCTTTGAAGCCCTTGAGTTCTTAAAACTTTATTTGAAAACACTATTTAAACTTTCGAATGTGGCTGTTTAAACGCTGAAAAACGGCTGTATTTTTTCAACTCTGACAGATTCTGTTTTTGATAGAAGAAGAATATATATTAAATAAAATAGATTACCATACATATTTTTTTTCTAACGCGGCACTAAAATCTTGTAAATTTGGTTTTAGTTCCTCAAAAAAAATTAGTTTTTCTTTTTTTTAACGTCAAATCACCATACCTAATTGGACGCCTGAAGAGATGTGGTTTCCGTACCGAACTATTAGTCAACGCTTATCGTAGCTATGGATTAAGCCACTTTAGTTACAGTGCCCCTCTCCTTACCTCAACAAGTACAAAGGCCAAGGATGAGATGAGAAGGTATCACAATAGAATGCTTGATATTATTGGTATCACCCATGAAACGGCTATCAAAAAATACAAGCTTGATACGATTGAACAAATTATCGATCAAACCTGTATCAAATTATTAAAGCGAATAATTGAAGAAGACAACCACCCTTTGACGAGTAAACTAAACAAGGTCTCTGAAAAGAGTAAAGCCATTTGCCGAATTAACAATATGAAAATAAGAACCAAAGCTTACGAGAACAGCTTTGTTCAAAAATATCTAAGAACACTGCGTAATGGAGCTTCTGACATTTATACAACCCGTCTAAACCCAGATAAACAAATTCGACGAGCACCACCGAAAGTCGCAGACAGTATTCCTGATGTAAATGCTGTAAAAACAACGATTATATGTCCTCATTGTGATAAAACATTCAAAGCTGGAGCGGGAATCAAGGCACACATACGTCTCTCACACGAAAAAGAAACAACAGAAAATTTTGATTAAAACTTTATAATTTAACTCCCTTTTATTATACTACCCGAAAAATTGTGTAATTTACCCTAATAAGGTACGAATCAATTTTAAATAAAGAAATATAAATCTAAATCTAAATCTTTTAGATTTTCGCGTTAGTAAACAAATATTAACGGTAATTGAAAATATACCCATAAAAAACGTTTTTTTTTGATTGTTTAAGTTCTCGTGTTTCTGGAAACATTAACTGAAGAGAACTATCAAAGGTGAGTATAATGTTGTAAATGATTTTCTACCTGAACGGATCTGCTTACAGTCTTGTTTTCAGTTGAGTCAACATTTGACGCAAATCACGTGAAAAAAAGGGAATCGTTAATATTCGATTCAACCTTATGTCAACTTTTAAATTATTTATAAACTTTGTAAGCTTATGAATCATTTAACCTAATAAATTTTTCAGAAAATTTTAAAAATAATTATGTTTTTTTTCCCTTATTTCAACATAGTATATCGTTAATAGAATTTTATACAAAAAGGTAAAAAAATAATTTCTTTATTGAAACTAATCCGAGTCAGATTCGGGTGTATGTTAATGACATAATTGCAGTATGAGATGGTTTTATAAAAAAAAAAATTTTTATTTTGTTTCAAGCTTTAAATTTCATAAAAAAATATTTGATCACAAAAAAAAACGGTTAAAATTTCATAAACTTGTCATTACGTTACGTTTTATGATTGTAAAATCATTTATTTTCATCTTGTTGAATGTTACGTTTCTAAAAGTTTAAAAACTAATATAGAAGGGTAAAATAAATTATCAATAATGACTAGAGCAAACCAAAATATGCGAAAAACAGCTAAAGAACGGGTTAAAAATCCACTTTTTAGCCTCATTTCGCATATTTTGGTTGGTCCTGATTCAACCTTCTCGACTTAAAGTGAACAAAAGATAGATTAAAAAATCTTAAAAGTAGATTGTGAGTCATCTCTAGCTGCATTTAAAAGATTTGGGTGTGGGTTACGACATCTATTACTCCAACAGAGAATTTTGAAAACTTTGGAGGTCAAAAGGAAACCTTTTGGAAAAAAAAAATTGTACGTCTAAGTGGCGAGATAAACGTCTTGAAGTCGTCAAATAAGTAGCTTCAGTCACTTAAGATCCGTCTTCAAAGATGAAAAAAAAACGACCAATTTTTTTAGAGTGTATCCTTTAGATAGTGTATGTGAAAATACAACACAATTTTTTTTCTCCGGTATTAGATAAAAATAAGTTTGTTAAAAAGTTCAACAGTTAAGTCTTCCGAGACCGATTCAACATTAATTTCTAAAAAACGGGTAGTCTTTAAAAAAAAATGTCAAAATTTAAGGATCCTCATTGACGATAGATCAGAATTTTTTGAGTGTCGTAGACGGTAACTGTCTAAAATCAGATAGTATGAAAGTTTTTTAATAAATTTGTAACGTGATAGGCTCGTGATTATTACGTTCTCTAAAAATACTTGTGAGTTTGGCTCAGAAAGTTTATCCTGTTGTTATAATTCCTGAATACTCTGCTTGACGTACACGAAAATATTTTCTATCAGTAAAATCCAACTTTTTATTAAGTTAATTTTGAAATAAATCAAAAATCAAAATATGAAAAAAATATATATTTTTGAAAAAAAAAATATATATAGCCATTAACTTAATGGTGTAGACGAATAACAACAACAACAACACAAATATATAATTCGATATGATTTATCCACAAATTTATTTTTTTTATCGAAATAAATTTTATATTTTCTCCCTTTGTAAAAGTTTTTAACATGATTGAGGTCATGAGTCTAGCAAATATTAAAATTTATTTTTTGCCTTAATCTGTAAAATTTTTGAGGAATGTTTAACTTACTCACAAACTTTTTTGTCACAAATTTTTAAGCTCTAAATATTTATGTACTTGACCAAATCGAAAATATGTCTAATAAAGGGTGTAAAACTATTAAAAATGTATCAAAAGATAAAAAGACGGCCAAAAAAATTCAACGATTTTGTTTAGATAATCGTAAGCCGAACGAGTTTAATTTATTTTTTTGTTCTCATTATATCTAAATTCCATGCATGTCTAGTTTGAATGTTAATTGATTGCTTTTAACAATTTTTTAAATATGTGGAATTTATTACGTGTAATTTATTTTGTAAAATCAAGTTATGTTCGCATGCTTTTTTTTTTTTTATTAAAAAAATTAAAGTTTATAATATTTTTATTTTTTATGTTTCAGAATTAAATTTTTCTATCAATTTTTTTTCTGTATGTTTGAACTCAATTGCTTGGTTTGTTCGAGTTAATTGTGTTATTCCCGGTTGAGAGTGATAGTTTAAAAATGAGTGGAAGTAAACAAGAATTTAAATTTTGAATTTAAAAAAATGGCAAATTTTTTCTATTTTGAATAAGATTAAACTTTAACATTTCGATCGATAATTAAATCAAAATAAAACGAAAAATTTCTTTTTGATATACTTTATTAACAATTTGCGACGTTTCGGTAAAACGAAGTTACCATTATCAAGCTGTTAATTGATCTAAAAGGGAAATACGATTAAAAATTCAAGGAAGATTTTGTTTTTGAAGTTTGAAATAAAATTTTTAATATTTCAAAATTGAAACGCATGTTTAATTAGTGGGGTTTATACTGCAAATACATATGTAATTGAAATTCGAAAAGAGACATATGAACGAACTCAAAGAGTTAGGCATAGGTCTTTGGAAAAGATACGTAGATGACGTGTTTGCGACACTCAATAACAAGAGGAATGCAAACAAATGTCTCGAATTCCTGAACAAACAACACCCAAATTTTAACGTCGCCTACCAAACACCAAAAACAATAGCGAGTTATTTCCCGTTCAAAGACAACATCAAGAAGAACGAAGACAAATCACTCGTAGTTTACAAGATCAAGTGCAAGGAGTGTGACGCGAATTACATAGGCAAATGTAAACGAATTTTATCGTATCGAATAAACGAACACAAGAAATCGATTGGATCATCATGTTGCCAACACGAATCGAGTATTGGACACTTGATGGATTACGACAACATCGAAATAATCGATAAAGCGGATACAGATATGAAACTTCGAATCAAAGAATTGTCACACATTCTTAAACGTAAACCGTCTCTTAACAAACAGTTAAACTCTCAGTCCAACTACGAAATCAAAACTCTTATTATCCAAGCATATCCGCAGTTTTGAAAAACAAGCGATTAGTGGGTTGCAATTACATATGTATTTGCAGTATAAACCCCACTAATTAAACATGCGTTTCAATTTTGAAATATTAAAAATTTTATTTCAAACTTCAAAAACAAAATCTTCCTTGAATTTTTAATCGTATTTCCCTTTTAGATCAATTAACAGCTTGATAATGGTAACTTCGTTTTACCGAAACGTCGCAAATTGTTAATAAAGTATACCAAAAAGAAATTTTTCGTTTTATTTTGATTAAGATTAAACTCGTATAAAACAAGATTAAGAAACCCAATCATTTGCGTTGATCGTTCTGTATGTGTGTACTGACCTGGTCGTTCACATGTTCTAAAATTAATGTTCGCATTCATCCGAATTTTCAAAATTTTTCAGAACCGTTCATAACTTTTCGGATCCTTTTCAAATATTTTCGGGACCTTTCATAAATTTTCGGATTTCAAGCGTTCATATACGGAATTATCCGATTAATTATGAAAAGGTCAAGAAAAACTATGAAAGGTTTTGAGAACTTGTTTCTCAAGTCACAAAGTCTTTACCCTTACCAAAGTCTGGGCTAATGACTTTAAACGATAAAAAATCTTCAAAATTTTAATCGATTTCAGACGTTTATTTTTGAAAAAGTCTTTAAAAATGTCCAGCCAAGTAATGGCTGTTACTGAAAAAATAAATTCAACTCGTGACTTGTGAAACAACTCTCTGATACATGTGCAGAACCACGGCAAAATGAAACAATACTTCAAAATACTACAATGCTGCATCGAACACTCTATTTTATTGTTTTCAGCCGACTAATGAACCAACTGGACTAAAACATGAACAAGAAAAATTCATTTTAAATACATGCATGCAAATTGAAGATCTCTAAGATGGCTTCAAATGGTAACCTGAGTGTTTAAAAGGGATCATTTCTTAAGAAGAAAAATGGATTTAGTTGCAAATCAGAATTGTTTTCAATTTCAACTCAAATTGGCTCTAAAGAAGCATAAGGGGTACCGTTTAAAAGCTGACTTATCGGTCTTCATTTTTTTGTAGTTGGCACAAAATTTCATCTTCATGTTTACCAACATTACCTTCTTGCAGTGGATCACGAGGCTCACGAGTCGATAAAGATGTCAGCATACTGCATGAGTTAGATTTATTTTAAGGACACATTAATCATCGATATCTTGAATGCATACACCTGCCGGTATTATTTAATTTAGTTTATTTCAAAAATTACTCCAGGCTCGGCGACAATAAAATAAATAAAAAATTGATTTATATTTAGAATTCAGTCGTTAAATGCACAATTGTTGTGTTTATCGATTTTTGAATCGTTATTAACTAATCGTATGTTAGTTAAAGTGCTAGGCACTAAACGCTGTTGTTGGTGTACAAAAATTATATAGAAAACTTTCTTTTATTTGTTTGTTCAGTCAATTTGGGTAATTTAAAATTTTATTCGACCTAAGATCAGACGATATAACATTCTGTAAAGAAAAAATTTTCTTATTTATACAATTTTTTAAAGAATTTTTCAATCTTTTGACCTTTCGAAAAAAAAAATTTGCCATTTTTTTTAAATTGACACAGTCAAATAATTTTGTCTTTTAATTTGAAAAAAATAAAATATCTTTTCAATAAAAAAAAGGGGAATATTTAAAATGGTGCAGTTTAGTAATTCTAGTAGTTCAAAATGCCTCTACAATATTATTACTTCGATATGTACGAACCGTACCTGGTGATTTATTTTTATCAACAACAGCAATTGTGTGCCAAGAAATGATAAAAATGTTTGCTGCTATAATACTACTCTATTGTGAATCGTTTAGTTTTAATGAAGTTAAAACAACTATAAATCAACAAATTATAAACAATCGAATGGACTCGATTAAAACCGGAATACCAGCGTTATTGTTCACAATTCAAACTAATTTAGTCTATTTAGCTATATCGAATTTAGACGCAGCCGTATTTCAAGTTACATTTCAAATGAAAATTTTAACAACAGCTATTTTTATGGTTTTTTTATTGAAAAAAACTTTGCGATTTTTACAATGGATCGCTCTTGTTATTCTAGTTTTCGGAGTTTCTATAATCCAAATTCAGAATGTTAGTTCATCTAAAAACACTGATTCGGATCAAAAGAACGCGCTATTTGGTCTAATTTGTGTCATTTCAGCTTGTGTTTTGAGCGGTCTTGCGGGAGTATATTTCGAAAAAATCCTCAAAAATTCAAAAGTATCAATATGGGTTCGAAATATTCAGCTTGGTTTATTTGGCACGTTTTTCGCCTTAATGACTGCTTTTATCTCGGACAATGACAAAATTAGAGAAAAAGGATTCTTCTTTGGGTACAATCCATTAGTCTGGACAAACATAATTGTTCAAAGTTTTGGTGGGTTACTTGTAGCAGTTGTAGTTAAATATGCTGATAATATTCTAAAAGGCTATGCTACATCAATAGCTATAATTGTGTCATGTCTTGCATCAGTTTATTTATTTGACACAGTTATTAATAATGTTTTTGCTTTTGGAACTTTACTAGTTGTAGTATCGGTTGTTTTGTATTCTTACATACCACCAAGTGCAACATTGCCGACATCAAGTCAAAATTCGTCTTCCTCATCGCCACGATTGAATAGAACAGAAGAGGTTTCATCATTGTTCAGTCAAACTTCATCAGATGGTGAATTGTTAAAGTATAAACTGAATAATTTAGTTAATAATAATCTCAAAAATGAATCGACTATTGAGATTAGAAATTAAAATTTTTTTGAAAATTTACGTTTCTAGAAGCCTTAGAACAAATGTATCAATCTTTTTATCTAATTTTAAAAATTTTACAGATAGGACAATTTTTAATAATTTAATATTTTTTTACTGATAAATTTTTTTTAAATTTATTTTTTGGCATTAAATAAATACTTTTAATTTTATATATTCTAACTAATCATTCGTGAATATAACAATCATCGTTTTTGAAAAGGTTAATTGATTTTTACTTCAACATCATTCCAAATTGGTATCACTCTTTTAGTGAAGAAATTGTGTCTCACGGTATATGACTTGACAAATTGTCTTTATAACCTATTTTGTCTTCGGGTGCAAGACCAGACCTTTCATTTTCATAAAATTGAACCTCTAAGTCCTCTAATTTCCTATAATCTGGTATGTGATTTATAAGGATTAGATCATCATATGAAACCATAAATCAAATAAAATAATTTTTTGAAGAAAACCGGTCGACCAACCCTAATAATCGCTCGTAATAACTCCTGTTACGGATAGCAGGTACTAACGCTTTCCCGTGATTGAACTTAAGTCGTTTAAAATCTTACTTACGAAAAGGACACCAAGCTCCCGATCTAGATTGGAGTATTGGTAGTAAATATTTAGTGTAGAAAATTTTAAAGGTTCTTGCATCCTAAAACAATTCCTATATCAACCAAGAATCAAGTTTGCTTTGTAAATTAAAGACGATAAATGTTCTTATTGAGTTTCTAATTACAATCAATAATTAAAAATCATCATAAGCTCACTAGTAATGTCATTTATAAAAATTATAAAGAGCAAAGGACCTAAGCAGAACCCTTGAGAAACTCCAGGAAAGACGTCTCTCAATTCTGAATTCAACATAATTAGGTCAAATGTGTAATACAAGAGTCACTGAAAAAGTTTGAATTTTAAAAATATTTTCTATTAAAGGTTTATTTATCATAAAAATTAATTATCTAATAAGCAGCAGCTTGTTCGTATCTTGGCTTTGGAGCTTCATAAGCTGGTTTTGGGGCTTCGTATCTTGGCTTTGGAGCTTCATAAGCTGGTTTTGGTGCTTCATAAGCTGGTTTTGGGGCTTCATAGGCTGGTTTTGGTGCTTCATATCTTGGCTTTGGAGCTTCATAAGCTGGTTTTGGTGCTTCATAGGCTGGTTTTGGTGCTTCGTATCTTGGCATTGGGGCTTCATAAGCTGGTTTTGGTGCTACATATACAGCTCTGGTGGTGTAAACTGGAGCTGGTTGAGCATAACCTTGAGTGGTATAAACTGGGGCTGGTCTAGCATAACCTTGAGTGGTATAAACTGGGGCTGGTCTAGCATAACCTTGAGTAGTATAAACTGGAGCTGGTCTAGCATAACCTTGAGTAGTATAAACTGGAGCTGGTTGAGCATAAGCTTTTGGTTTTTCATAACCACCGCCATAACCACCATTACCACTTGAACCCATGTCCATTTCTGAACTATCATCCATCATCATACCACCACCATAAACGCTGTTAACAGCCAAAGCAATAGTTAAAAAGATCATTGAGAATTTCATTTTTAATTGAAGAAGATTTAAATCAAAGATTATTTGATGACTTAATTTTGAGTTTTTCATTTTGCTTAAATACCTATTTGATTCTTTTTATTATTCGCACAATTCAAAAGATTTTATCAAAATTCGAAATTTTCCAAAGATATTTTTAGAGACTCAATTTCTTTCATGATTAATATACTCTAAAATTAATTTTTTCAGTACTTGATTTAACTCACTCTATTAAACTTTATTGAATAGATTCCTCGATTTCTTTGAAAGCCTTTATTGAGCTTTTTGCTGATGACACAACTCTCACTAGAACTGGAGAAAGGCTTGACGAAGTTCTGAAAGAATTTGAGTGTGTTATTGAAGAATTGACTTTATGGTGTAACTTTAACAATGTAGATTTTAACTGGAGTAAGACTTTTTTCATGGTCTTTACCAAAAACAAGATTGAAATTCCTGATTTTGTTTTAATCAGAGGTCTAAAAATTAGTGTTGTTAAAGAATTTAAATTGTTAGGTTTTACTATAGATTCAAAATTAAATTTTATATAGCTGGTTTCTGAAACATGTCTAGCTGTAAATCGTAAGCTCTTTTCGATAAAGAGGCTTTTCTATTTATGTACTTCTGTAAAAATTCAATTTTTTAAAACTTTTATTTTACCCTATTTTGATTATGTATTCACGTTAATTTGCTATTTTTCGAAAGAAGCCATTCAAAGGCTTGCAAATTGTTTTTATTTATGTATTTTTAAACTACTAAAACTAAGAATAGAGTCGTGCGACTTCAATGATTTGAATAATTCATTAGAGAAGTATGGTCTTTTTGCGTTTCAACATTGAGCTTTGGAGAAAATGTTATCCTTCTCTTACAAAATTATAACATTTGAAAACGCGCCAACACAACTAAAAGAACAATTAGTATCGAATGAATCAAGAAAGATTGAATACAACTTGAGAAATAAGAACGATTTTTTGGGACCAAGCTCCAAAACAACGAGTGGTGAGAATACATTTGAGTATGTGTATTCAAAAATAGCTAACAAGTTCATTGTTAACAGACTGGTCTTAAAATTCACAACTTTCAAGCTGTCAATATTCAACAACATCAATCTAATTTATGACGAAGCAACAAAAATTTTTGATAAATTAAATTTAAACTTGAAATCTTTTATTTTTGAAACATTTTTTTTATATTCAATTTATACATTTTATTTTTGTTGAATAAATGGAGATTTAATCAGTCTTTAATTAGGCAAGGGCACCAGCCTGTTGATTAACCTTGAACTTGAACTTGAAGAAATTGATACATTTCAAATTACTATAAACGTGATGAAGGGATAAAATTTCACTTTTAGGATTCATATGAATTAAAACGCTTTTAAATAAGGAGGAAAAAGAATCATAAATTTTATTAGCTTGGATTTTTAAGGTCCCGTTTTAACAAAAAATTGTTGTCTGTGTAGGTTTTCCAGTAATTCGTCCTATTTTCCGAGAAAAACAGTTGAAAGTTTTTGACAATATTGAATTTGGTCTTGTCTACAAGACCTTCTGGTCTTGATTGTTGTTAAGGTAGGAAGCAGGTATATTTTTTTCGATCAACGTTTACCATGAAAAAAGTCTTACTCCAGTTAAAATCTACATTGTTAAAGTTACACCATAAAGTCAATTCTTCAATAACACACTCAAATTCTTTCAGAACTTCGTCAAGCCTTTCTCCAGTTCTAGTGAGAGTTGTGTCATCAGCAAAAAGCTCAATAAAGGCTTTCAAAGAAATCGAGGAATCTATTCAATAAAGTTTAATAGAGTGAGTTAAATCAAGTACTGAAAAAATTAATTTTAGAGTATATTAATCATGAAAGAAATTGAGTCTCTAAAAATATCTTTGGAAAATTTCGAATTTTGATAAAATCTTTTGAATTGTGCGAATAATAAAAAGAATCAAATAGGTATTTAAGCAAAATGAAAAACTCAAAATTAAGTCATCAAATAATCTTTGATTTAAATCTTCTTCAATTAAAAATGAAATTCTCAATGATCTTTTTAACTATTGCTTTGGCTGTTAACAGCGTTTATGGTGGTGGTATGATGATGGATGATAGTTCAGAAATGGACATGGGTTCAAGTGGTAATGGTGGTTATGGCGGTGGTTATGAAAAACCAAAAGCTTATGCTCAACCAGCTCCAGTTTATACTACTCAAGGTTATGCTAGACCAGCTCCAGTTTATACTACTCAAGGTTATGCTAGACCAGCCCCAGTTTATACCACTCAAGGTTATGCTAGACCAGCCCCAGTTTATACCACTCAAGGTTATGCTCAACCAGCTCCAGTTTACACCACCAGAGCTGTATATGTAGCACCAAAACCAGCTTATGAAGCCCCAATGCCAAGATACGAAGCACCAAAACCAGCCTATGAAGCACCAAAACCAGCTTATGAAGCTCCAAAGCCAAGATATGAAGCACCAAAACCAGCCTATGAAGCCCCAAAACCAGCTTATGAAGCACCAAAACCAGCTTATGAAGCTCCAAAGCCAAGATACGAAGCCCCAAAACCAGCTTATGAAGCTCCAAAGCCAAGATACGAACAAGCTGCTGCTTATTAGATAATTAATTTTTATGATAAATAAACCTTTAATAGAAAATATTTTTAAAATTCAAACTTTTTCAGTGACTCTTGTATTACACATTTGACCTAATTATGTTGAATTCAGAATTGAGAGACGTCTTTCCTGGAGTTTCTCAAGGGTTCTGCTTAGGTCCTTTGCTCTTTATAATTTTTATAAATGACATTACTAGTGAGCTTATGATGATTTTTAATTATTGATTGTAATTAGAAACTCAATAAGAACATTTATCGTCTTTAATTTACAAAGCAAACTTGATTCTTGGTTGATATAGGAATTGTTTTAGGATGCAAGAACCTTTAAAATTTTCTACACTAAATATTTACTACCAATACTCCAATCTAGATCGGGAGCTTGGTGTCCTTTTCGTAAGTAAGATTTTAAACGACTTAAGTTCAATCACGGGAAAGCGTTAGTACCTGCTATCCGTAACAGGAGTTATTACGAGCGATTATTAGGGTTGGTCGACCGGTTTTCTTCAAAAAATTATTTTATTTGATTTATGGTTTCATATGATGATCTAATCCTTATAAATCACATACCAGATTATAGGAAATTAAATTTTCTATCTTTTGGTATGTAGATTTTTCATTTTTACTTCTAATTGAGCCTTATATTTGAATTTGACCGGTTTTAGAACCGGTTTTTTTAACCGAATTTTTTTAAGGGAAAATTGATATGTAATCAATGAAAATAATTTTACAATTCAACTTTGAGGTTACCAAAATTTAGGAAATTTTATTTCTTACAACTTGTATGTTATTTATAAGGAAATTACCGTTCCATAAAACCATAAATTAAAATTAACCGCTTTTACGATAAAAACCGGTCGACCAAACCTAGCGATTAACGTTCTTGCGTCTAGAAGAAGACTGAGAGGTTCAATTTTATGAAAATGAAAGGTCTGGTCTGGCACCCGAAGACAAAATAGGTTATAAAGACAATTTATCAAGTCATATACCGTGAGACACAATTTCTTCACTAAAAGAGTGATACCAATTTGGAATGACGTTGAAGTAAAAATCAATTAACCTTTTCAAAAACGATGATTGCATGAATGGAGTCAATGCCAAAAGTGTCTATGTTGGTAGCAACGGCAAAGGGTCAACCCAAAAAATAGGGACGAAATTTTAGAAAAAATCGTTTAATAATTAAAAATTAATTTAATTTTATATTTCAAAAAAAAAATTTCCATAACAAGTTATCATTTCCATGGGATAAATATTTTGTTAATTTTTTTCTAAATTTTTATCTTGGTTTCATTTTTTGTACAAAAAAAATAATCAAAAAATAATTTTTGACTTTTTTTGAATAATCAAAACATGAGCGAAAGTTATTCGAGCATACCCATTGAGGTTAATGATCAAATCGATTTTAATGATTCGATTGAAATAGATCATAGAAATCAACAAACATCGTCTGAAGAAAGTCCCGATTCACTTCAACAACTTTTAAAAGAAACAATCACAAAATTAAGAGCTCCATCCGAGATTACTTTTCAAAGTCAGAATAGTAATACACAAGTTGATAAAGTCGAAGATCAATCACAAAATGGCGAACGTGTATCAAAACAATTAACTCAACATTCAGACACTTCCAACACTGTTAGTCAGACTTCACTCTCGAGTCAAATTCAACGTAAAGCATCGGACAAAGTTAATTATGAACATGATGTTCCTACACAATCATCAAATGTTAGTTATAGTCATGAATACAAAAATTTTGATGAATATTTAGCAGTATTGGAATCAGAGATTGTTAATAAAAGACACGAAATTTCTGAAACAGAAACAGATAAAGATACAAATATTCCATTACCTTTTTCCCCATCGCCTAAAACTCCTTTAAATACTGTTCCAATACAACAATTGCATAGAAAAACTGATTTAAGTGATAGTCCTTTAGATGAGATAAACACAACAAATAGGACTGAGGGCAAAAACAGCCCGCCTATAATTGATTATAAAAATCTATCAAGTAGTCAAGAGGCATCGGAATTCGAATTCGAAAAGAAACCAATGTACGAAAAACCTAGATCGCCCATTCGATCACCAAAAAATATTGAGACAAGCACCCCAATTTGTTCGACAAAACAAATTCAACCAGGTTCGTTTAAAACAAGTCCATTGCCTAATCCGAATAGTCAAAGACCGGTGCTTACTATAGAAGAGCAAACTAAATTGATATCTAATCTTCTTATAAAATATGTAAAGTGTGGTCTTAATTCATTGAGTGATATAGAAACAAATCCGGACAAGTTATTTATTCTTGTCAATCAAATTAAGGATGAATTAAAAAAAGAGTTTAAAAATTACAAAATAATTGTAAATATTGTTGTTAGTGAAAGTTTAAGTGATAGTTTTAAAATGGGCATTGAAAGTCTTTTGAATGAATGTTATGATGTTTATGCTCATTATGCTTTTCAAAATGATAAAATGAATTTAATTGCATCGGCTTATGCTATTCTATTTTAGATTTTTTTTAGGAATCTTAAATTTAATTGAATAATAAAAAAACATTGAACACTACGAATTTTTAGAATTTTTTAGACCCTTAAACCCCCTCCCTTTTCAGTTGTTTTTTCACCTGTTAATATGAAGTGAACCATCGAACTAAAAATAGGCTTACTGAAGGGAAAATTTTGCAATTGTAGCGATCAGCTCAAATGAGTTATGACACTTAGCCTTTCGGTTGTGGTACCAAAAATTAAAACACAAGCTTTCGACATCCAACTTACAGTTTTCCTATCTAAACTTGTATATACAATGTCCTAAACATTGGCGTAGCCCATTAAAATAAATACATATTTGGAAAAATTCACAAATGACTTGGATACATTCGGACCTTAGTTTCTTTAAAATTCGGGTGTCTCAATCCTTAAGGCTTATTTGAGAATTTAAGGTCAAAAATATGAAAATCCATCATCTTAGTGATTTTTAATTTTTTTGACTTCTTTTCGGCCTCGATTAAACAAAAAGTAAAACTAAATTGAAAAAAATAAAACCTACATTTTGTTCAAAATTTTGTCTAAGTTCAGAATCTGTATAGAAAGTCTATGAGTAAACAAAAAGTTGATCCAAAAACATCGAAAAAATGCCTAAAAAAATGCTGTTTTTACAGAATATTCCGCGGAATTTTTTTCGGCTTATTTTTCTGTTAACTTGGAAAGAAAAATACGATGGAAATACGATTCTCTATCAGAAAATATGGTTACTTTTAATAAAGGATTTATTGTCGATTGAAGCAAAACGTTTTAAAATGACATACTTCTTTAAGGGTCGCTTAACTTCGGACCCCCTGGCCAAAAAAAAAGAATTTTGGACCCCCTAAAATTTTGGCTAACTCTAGGTTTTCGGGTATGGAGAATAAGAAAATCGAGTCGAAAATCCAAAATTAATATAGTGTGATAATTTTGCATTACGCGAACTTTAGATCATTCTAAAATTTTGAGATTTTTTAGACAAAAAATTGAACTTTTTGAAGCATGTTGCTAAAATAAAGCAACACGAGTCTCTATTCGATCAATCTGTACAAAAATCTCGAAATCCAATTTATAAAAACTTATATTCTTCCACGCTTTGACTAAAATGTTCTTTTATACTTAACAAAGCCGTGGGTTTTGTGAATCATTTGAAACTCAACTGTTCCTTTCGTTAATTATGTAGACGTTTTATTCTTGATGAATTTCTATAGCAGAATGTTGTCGTTCAATTAAATTCAATGAAAATCCATGTTACATTACCATATAGGGAATAGAGGCGAAAATTGCTTTAAAGTTGATGACTTTCAGTTTGATAAATAAATGATTTGATTTTCAGATCATAACCATTTTTCAAGATACTGCCCAATCTAGTGATCAATTTATTATTAGCGTGAGGGCCTTTTGAATTAACACTAGAAGCACCGTTTTTTATATCGAGAGGTATCGAATGTGTCAAAAAGACGCAATATACTTAGGGGTATCCAAAAGTTTTGACGTTCGGGTTAAAAAAGACGAAAAAAAAATTTTTTTATCGATTTTATTTTTTTAGGTGTTCAAAGTAATTGCCTTGATTTTCTATACAAAGTTTCATCCGCTCAGTCCACTTTTGAAAGGTCCTTTGAAACTCTTCTTTAGGAATCGAATTAAGTATCTCTGTAATTTGGGATTCCAAGAGTTCTTCACTTGTACGATCGGGTAAGCGTTTTTTAATTTCGTTAAATAACCAAAAATCACATGGAGCTAAGTCTGGGGAGTAAGCCGGATGGTCGATTATGGTCATGTGATTAGTATTGAGAAAGTTCTTGACGTTTTCATGAACATGAGGTCGAGCATTGTGATGCAAAATTTTTATATTTTTTGTACCTTATGTTGGTCTTTGCGATTTTAAGGTCTCAATAAGAGGACCTAAGACATTTTCAACATAATAGGTGTTATTTATAGACTGTCCCCTAGGAACTACATGCACTAAAACAGGTCCTGTTGTTTTAATAAAAACACACGCCATTGATTTCGGCTCAAATTGGTTGCGTTTAACCACAGTTTGCGGACTTTGGCCCTTTGGAGCCCAGCTCGAATTAGATGCTTTGTTCCCAATTTTACGGTGGTAAATCCATGACTCATCCCCTGTAACTATATCACATCAACGCCATCTTTGGGTCTCTAAAAGTTCTAAATTTTTGCGACAAATCTCAACCCCTTTTTTTTGTTGATTCTCATTCAATTCATGGGGGATCCAACGCGAGGATAATTTACGTAAATTTAAATGGTCATGCAAGATCCGTCCAATTGTTCCATAACTCAGTCCTGTCTCAGCTTCAATATAATGTATAGATATCCTCGGGTTCTTTTCAACAAGTCGTCGAATTCGATCAACATTTGAAGAATTAGTGGCTGTAATTGACCTCCCAATTCGATCAATATCGTTGACTGACTCCACGCCACTCTTGAAACGTTCAACCCACCTTTCGACAGTACGTTTAGAAGGAGCACTATCTCCCATTGATGCCATAAGTTCGGAATGGATTACTGCTGCTCTAATATTTAACTTATACCTGATCAAAATATAGCTTCTTACGTGCTCCTTATTCATTTTTGAAATTTTGAAAAATGTGAGTTTCAAATTATGAGCTGAAACTTTTGAAATACATATTCAATATGTTGATGCGAGCACACATTAGAAAGCTAATAAAATGGAGAACATGTTTATGCAAAAATTTTTTTTTTTTAAATTTTTTTAAATGAATTATTGATGAAAACGTCAAAACTTTTGGATACCCCTAAGTATTTTAATGGTTTTACTGAAATTTATTCAAAACTAAACTCCTTGAATTGTTGACGTTTTAATCAATTTGACTTCGAGGCTTACGAAAAAGTGGTCGTTTTTCATGTATAACCTACATTGATAAGATAAAGGCATCCTAAGTTAGCTCAGGGTGCTACAACTTTCTGTATGGGCTAAACTAATTTTGAAAAACAAACTACAAAAGCATCTTTTGTGGGGTTTCTTTATCACACTTAAATTAGTCAAGTACGACTTTTTCTAATGCCAAACATTCATTGTCTGGATTCGTTACACTGTGAAACAAAAAAAGGAATTTTTTTTGATAGCCCTTACGCCTTTCGCTCTTAAAAAAAATGTGGGAATCCTCGGGATCTGATTGACATGATTAATGTCTGAATAGTCAGAAAGTCTGAGAGTAAGTTTTGAATAAATTTTAATAAAACCAATATTTTTTTTCCAAAGATTTTGTTCTTCAATTGGGAAAAAAATATTTTTTTTGAACGTTAATCAATTTTTCAACAAGATCTTGCATCCAAAAGAATCAACATGTTCAAAATTGTCTATAAAATCAAAAGGAATATTAAAAAAAATTATATATGGTAATTTCAGATACATTTGATTGTTCGACTTGAACAGAACCTTCTGTATAAACCACAAAAAAGAGAGAACACATACTTTTACCGGAAAATGGTAGCTGAACATCCTTTACTAGAACAAAAAAAGAAATGGTGGTCAATATAGCTTGTTCTCTTACGTTTTTTATCATGCGTCAAAATGACGAAGCCGGTGCTTCTAGTGTTAAAAAAATGATGATTTCATGTGTTAGAATTCTGTTTGGTTATTTCAAAAGATTCTATATTTTTACTTAAATACCCATTGATTAATTATTTAAAAAGGTTAATATATTTCTTTGTTAGATAAGTACTGCTTGATATTTCAGCTAACAAAAAAGTTAAAGGCCGTTTTTTTCTAGCAATTGGACACTTTATGAAAATCAATTTTTTAAAAAATAAAACAAGAATGAATGGCTATTTTACATTTTAATCTCATGATATTTTGTCTAAAAATGCGATAACATTAATAAGTGTTTATTTTATTTAGTATCCGATACTCTTTGTGGGTTTTGATGTAGTAATTTGAAAACAAAATCTTATAATCTTTCTTGTTTGCTTGATGCTTTTATCAATTATTTAAACATAAATACACCAATTTTCAGCTTTATGTTTATTTTTAGCGGCATATTTTCTTTTGAACTTATTCGAAAAATAATCATTTTATTTTCGAAAGCATTTATCATTTAGATTTATTCGTTCAAGATAACACAAACAAGTTTTTTTTTTGAACGTCTGACCCATTATTAAAGGAAAATCGAATAAACTTAAGTTGAATTCGTCTGATTACGTCTTGTAGTAATTTTTCAAAGACTAACCAGAAAGTATTCCCTCATTTCAGGTTATGTTTGAGATTTATCCAATGAATCTTCGACTAAAATAATTGACTTTTTAATGGTGACAGTGGCTTCAAATTCATTTTGAATTTGTGCTGGTTCTTCGACGACTAATGATGTATCAATAGATGATTCTTTATTATCAATTTCAACAACAATTGGTTCTTCTGATTGTTCTTGTTGTTCTTTCTCATCTGGAATTGTTTCATTGATAATTTCAGTTTTAGATGAATCAATAATCAAGTTTTTTTCTTCATTTACTATTTCATTACTGGTAACAGTCAAAAAAGAATGTGTTGAACATAAATTAACCCAGACTTTGATCAATTTTATAGATTGGTCTAGGGGATTACCTGATTGCAATACAATACTAAAAGTCTGTGTAAACGATATTTAAAAATAAAAAAAGAAAATGAGTCATAATTGTTTATTACACTAGTCACTAGAAGTCTACTTGAAATAAAAAAACATAGATAACAAAAAGTATAGGTATTTTGATTTCAAGTAGATTAATATATTTTTTTATAAAGTGAGGATTATAAATTATGGTTTTATTTGATTACTCATAAAACATAACAAAAAAATAGTTTAATAAACACCTTTATAGCCATAACTAAAACTGTGACTAAATCACATAAAATACGTAGACTTAGATTTAGTCTAAAAAAAGTTGTTTATTAAAATTAGATTTACTAGACTTTTAAATTTGGGTGTATAAAGTTATCAATATTTCGTCAACACATTTTAAGCCTTTTTAGATAAAATATTAAAAAAAATTATTTTGAAAAAAAGCTAACTGTATTACTTACTGTTAAAGTCGATTATTTATAGACTTGTTGTACTTGTTCAGAAATAGTTTATTCCGTATTCATCTCTTAATAGATACCGTATTTCCTTGCTGATAAGTGCCCCCAAAATTGTTTTTCTTAGTAAATTGAAAAAAAAAAATTTCGGCTCCTATGTAATTTTCTTACATGGGGAGGGGGGGTATAACCTTGTTTTTTTTTTTAAATGGACCTTGTGTTGAAAATTTACTGATACCCCCTGTGATAAGCAAGGAAATATTGAGAATTTTTAAGTCACAACCATAGCTTGGCTACGACCGAACCCTTCAGCCAGTATGTCTAAGATTATTTAATTTAAGAAGGGGGTATGAGTAGAAAAATTTTCAACACAAGGTCTATTTTAAAAATATTTCATGGTTGTACCCGCCTCCCTGTGTAAGAAAATTACTAAGGACCAACCCCCTCCTTTAAAGTTAAAATATTAAAATTTTAATTTATTTTATCATAAATAACATAATTGTTTTGTCGAATAAGATTTAAAAGTTGAATTACCGCTTCGTTAGAGAAAAAACTGGGTCTAAACAATCGCATTTCTTTTTTTTCAAAAAAAAGTTTCTCATGAATATTTTTTTGTAAACAGACTTGTTCATAATTGATCATGTGACGAAAAAAAATCAACGTTTTTTTTTGATTAAACGAACCTATTTTTGTATTCTTTTGGTAGAGAGGGTCATGATGACCCAGAGTTTTAGTCTGACAACGGTCCTTACTTATGACTAACTATAAATTAATGTCTTAATCTGAAAATACATCCAATAAAATTTTCTAAATTTAATTTATTTTGTATTTTAAAATTGTTATAAAACGAATAAACTACAATTTATAAATAAACATTTATAAAAAAAAAACAAAAAAAAAGTAGGAGATTATTTTGTAAAAAAATTAAATGGATTCTAATAAATTTCAATTTTTATCTTTTTCTTTTTTTAGTTCGCAATTAATTTTCTTCATCTTTTTTTTTTTCTTTATTAAATTATTTTTATCTTCTGATAATATTCAAAAAATTGATTTCCTAAACTCTTAGAATAATTCTTTTTTAAGATAACTTTACAATATTTTAATGTTCATTGTAATAAAAGCTTAATTATGAGTTAATATCTTCTTAAATTAATTGGTTTTAATGTTTGATCTTGATGATAAGACTTTTTTAAGAAATTGATAAAATAGTAATACTAAAAATTCTTAAAATTACAACATTCACTCTCTGTGTCGTTAGATTTTCTAAACCCAATTTCAACTTGGGAAACTTTGCGTATCAACTTAGTTTATAATTTTAAGTAATCTTAACTGGACATAAAGATACGAACGGTATGGTTCAAAATTGACTTAACACTCCGTTTGTACATAGATCAATCAGTGCACCAAATAAAATAGATAATATTTTAAAGCATGATGTAGAGTATAAATATCGATTTTGATACAAAATGTTTAAGTCTGGCGCTAACCAATGGACAGACCAAGCTTGTTTTTATTTTCAAAAAAGCTTCAAAAACTAAAAATAAAATAGAAAAACAGTCATATTTATATCCTGTTCCAGTGAGCCTAGGCAAACCAGCTGTATGCGCAGCATGGCAAAGCACAAGCTTAATGGACAGGGTATGACCAAAGAAAAATGCAAAATAAAAGAAGGAAAGAATCAAAAGAAATTAGAGTACAAAAATAAAATAGAAAGCTAAGAAAAATAGGAAACATCAAAGGCCAACAAGCGGATAGAACTCTAAGAAGGAGTTTGCTTGAGGCCTCAAGCCGAAAGAGAAGCGCCTATTTCTAGGTGTTCTAATTTTTAATACGGAATCGTTACGAAAAAAAAAACATCTAAGGTTAGGTTGTTTACAAATGAATTCTTTGCTTTAACAAAAGAAGACTTTTCAAAAATAGTCTTGTAACTATTCTAAGTCTCGTTCGTGTCTATTTTAAGTCACTAAAGCGTTTTTTAAAGAATATTCTGGACTCGTTTTCAATAGACTGTGACATTTTTGTAAAAAAAATTTATACATTCGGTTGTGCGTTGATATTAATTACATAGACCTGACATTCTCTCCTTCAGAACAAAAAAAAATTTATGAATTAATCTATCTTCTAATTATCAGTCTAGTGTATTAAAGGTGGCTCTATTTCTTACCATTTTGTCCCGTAAAGCTGTTTCGTAGTTAAGGTTCAACCATTCCAAAAGAGATAGCCATTTTAGAGTATTGTGAAGTTTCGTTCCAAAAGTTCAGTTCAAAATTTCTAAGCCTTAATCGAGTTTTATTTGCGTTTTCATATTCCTAGTCAATCATTTTATTAACTTAAAATTTGTGGTTAGGGTCTTGTACAAAATGAAATTTAAATATGATTCAAAGGTCTTGGATTTGTGGAGCGAGTTCATAATATTTAGGTGCCATAATTTTACCATAAACGTTCGTTAACTACCCCCAGCATGAAAAGAAAATTGAAAGACATGATTTACAGGTCATCTGGATAAAAAAGCCCATTCTTTTCAGCAAAAATTGTTTTAAAGGACATTTAAAGCATAATATTTTATACATTTCTACTAGATTTAAATACAAAAATGAAAAATGACTCCATTAGTCGCATTATTTTCCAGTTATTAACCAAGCGGTAAAATTGGTCTGGACCTACAGGAATATCAAAATTTTAATTCATGGGATCACAATGATAAGAAATTAGAAGTCAAATGGTAAAAAATACTCTTTCTATAAACCCCAGAGACAATTTGCGAGCGTTTACGGTAATTTTAATTTAAGTATGGAATGGGGTTTCTTAGACACTGACTTCAATAACTCGAACAGTTCTTCGCGAATAATCGATTATTTGAAATTTTTATTTCATGATGTCAAAATAAACTTAGTAGTAGTAGTAATAAATACACTGCAGTATAGATAACTATACCAGCGCTGTTAAGCGCTTAGCCCAATTATTGAGCCATTGCATTCTTTGCATTGGATCCAAACACTTCTCTGTCAATACAAGCTTTGAATTTATTAACTTTTGTCGCTGACACTGTGCCATCCGATAGACCGTTCCATGTTGAGACTATTCTGTTTGTCAAGAAACAAGTCTCAGATTATTTGACCTTCTTATATTCAACGACAAGCTTTTGGCATAATTAACACCATTAACCAGTTTAATTTTCTCCACACCATTAATAATCTTGTACATTTGAATCAAATCGCCCCTCAATCTTCTGTCTTCTAGGTTTTGTAACTTCAAAGTTTCCAACCTTTCCTCATATGTCTTGTACTTGATTGACTTAACGAGTTTCGTTGCTCTTCTTTGTACCCTTTCAAGAATCGAAATGTCAGTTTCGAATGGAGGACTCCACATACTTACCGCATATTCAAGATGAGGTCTTACAAGTGCGGTATATAAGAGTTTTATTGATCTACAATCCAGATAGTCAAAAGAATTCTTAATTTGGCCTAAAATTCTATTTGCTTTTGCAGCCGCAGTTGTGCATTGTTTATTCCATTTCAAATCGTTTGTCACTGTGACTCCAAGATCCTTTTCCTCCATTGTTTCACTAAGAGCATACACACCATTTGGACCAGTTACATGATACTCATTCTTAGGTCTGTTCCCACCTAGATACATGGCTTTGCACTTCGCTAAATTCAGTTCATTTGACCATTGATTCGCCCAAACTTAACATAACTTCCGTTTTTTTACGAAAATCAATAATCGATTGATCAAATCTTGTTTTTGATTCTTTTTTATTTCTAATTGTGTAACATTTTTTGTTTACACCATGTAATATTTTTTTCTAAGTTCATCTTCATTTCCTTTAAAAAAATTTTCAATTTTTAAATTTTGAACTGAACTTTTTGAACAAAATTTCACAATGCTCATTTTAAAAATGTAAGGATGCCCGTTTGTGTTTAACTCATCTTTAGAAAAACGACATGGCCTGTTTTTAAAATTTTTAAAAAAAGTAGCTTGGGCTTGTACAAACAAACTACCTGTTGTCCTACAGGAAGTTTATTTTTTGTACTAACCTGGACGTTCACATGTTCCAAAAATGAACGTTCAAATTCATTCATGAACATTCATGAACCTTAATGAACGTTCGCGTTCATCCGTATTCGGCCGAATGTTCAAAGGTTTTCAGAGCCTTTAATATCCTTTCATAAACTTTCATAGCTTTTCGGGACCTTTTCAAAATTTTTCGAAATTTTTCATAAATTTCAAGTCCACGAAAATTTATGAAAATCTCCGAAAAATTTTGAAAAGGTCCCGAAAAGCTATGAAAGTTTATGATAGGATATCAAAGGATAGATTAATGATAAAATACATGAAGAAATATGAAGCTTCATGGATCCTTGAACCTTCACTGTTAAAAGTGTTCAAAATCTTGAAAGTTCATGAAGGTTCATGAATGTTTTTGAAGGTTCATGAAAGTTCTGAATGACCAGGATTGTACATCAGTAACTATTTTGTAATCTTTAATTATTTGATCCTTCGAGATAATAGAACTCAATATGATTAATTAACACGAAATTCTTTCAAAAAAAAAACAAAGAAAGAGAGAGAGAGTAAACTAGATTAAATGGAAGAAAAAAAGAAAAATTAAACTAATGATCAAAAATGACGAGTTTAATATTATATAACATTTCAAGTTAACAATTCGTTATTTTCTTCTTTCTTTTTTTAAACTATTCAAAACACATTTTTTTTATTTTCTATAATAATAAAATTATTAATATTTTTATCAGTTAAAAACGGAATTTTTGTTTTAAATTTGTAAAAAAAAACAACAAGAAGCTGCTCGCATTAGCAGAAAATGGATTGATTTATCAAAGAGAACATTCTTTTTTCTTTATGAACTTGCATTTTGTATTTTGTTGAAGATTTTTATCAATTGCAGCTAGTTTTTATTATGAAATTCAAAACACTGAGTAATCAATAATTCAGTATTGAATGATTGAGTTTATATACTCTAAAGATAAACTAAATAAACATTCATCATTTGTTACGTTATTGATTTTGAATAAAAATCTGGTTTATTAGAGAGTTTATAAAAAGATTTTTTTTTCTTAGTTTTTTTTGAATAAATAAACAAAACTAGTTGTAGCTAATTTTTATGTTCAAATAGAGTTTAGTTTCAACGTCCTAGGGTCCGAACAATTTCGGAATGTTCTATTTATGCTTTAAAAAGGGCTTATTATAGACAAATTTTGGTCAAATAACTTTCCTCGATTATCCTGACTAAGTCTACAACGACCGGAAATTACAATTCTTTGTTTTCATATTGTAATTAAAAAATGAAATTTTTATGATCAATATGATATGATCAATACTGATCACCAAATCTATGATCAGAAAAATAGGAAAAAAATTTGGTGATCATAAAAAAATTTCATGTGATCATTAGTCTTAATAAAAACAATAATATTTAAAATCAGTGTTTCTTTGCTATATGTAGTTTGAAACCTCGTTCATTTTTCATTAATTCACCACAAATATGACAAGGCGTTCCATTTGGATACTTTGAAAGGACACTTTTGACCTCAGTTTTAGCTTCTTGAGATGGTTCAGGTAAAGATAAGGCTACCTCTTGGTACCTAATTGACAAATATTTAACCGAAGTAATTTGAATGCTACTAAATTTTTGCACTAATAGACTCAACAGGGTTAGTCCTTGGTGAAGATTCTCCAATAAAATCAGTTTCATTATCACTCGAATCAAAACATTTATCATTTACAGTGATCGAATTACTGTACATGAAAAATGTGATCAGACTTTTTAGTCATGTGATCACTTGATTACTTATTCCGCAAGACCCCAAATTCTTATAGTTTAAGACCCATATCTCATATTCGAAAATATGTCTTGTGGGAGACCGTTAGCCGAGTTTACAAACACCATTTTAAATCGATTTTTTTCGATTTTTAATGATCGAAAATACGGATTGGACTATAAGTTCCGCTCTTGTGTATTTTTTTATGCAAGACAATATTAGGCTTGAAAAATGATGTCATCTTGAAAAACAATTACAGTATAATCGCTTTAATCCGAAGAAAAATCGCCTTAATTCAATTTAGTTCGGATTAATTTTTCCGATATATCGATAAATCGGATTTTAAGTTATAGAAGTTAAAAATTCGGATTAATTACAAATTTTTTATTGAAAGACTTTTAAACAAAACAAAAGGATAATTAAATTAGAGTTTTACACGAATAAGATAAAAAAAGTTTCCATAAAATATTAATCTGTTCTAAAAAATGAATTCAAGTTCGATTGAACCATGCCTGATTCTCTTAAAATGGTAAAACGGGATTTAAAATAAGAAATCTTGTCTATATCTTCGTCTAAACAAGCTTTAGACTGTTCTACAAATTCACAAAAAATTTTGAAACTTTCGGCAGCTTCGGCAAAAGTAATTTTTTTATTTTCGATTTGTACCTCTTGAATACATTCTTGATCATTATCAGATTCATCTGGCTTTTTAACTAGTTCAACTATGTCTGCATCTGTTAACAACTCACCAGTTGGTTCATTGATTTCACTATCAATGTACTCTTGAGCTGAACAGACATAGCTGTAATAACCATTTCTTAGACGACTTAACAACTCTTCTAAGCTAAGTGTAACGGAATTTGTTGATGTTGAACTTGTCGGCGTTTGTACATGTTTAATAATGTCACATTTCAACCAACAATTTGAAATAGTTAAATTATCAACTTTTTTCCATGCATTACGAACCATGTACAGTGCATCTTTCAAGTTAGGTAATTCAATCTTGTTTACCATTTCGATCGAATTTAAGAAAAACTCGACCAAAAGTTTTCTGTAATTAGACTTAAATGAATGTATAATGCCAGCATCACATGGCTGTAAGACCGAAGTACAATTTGGTGGCAAAAATTTCACTGTTATGTTACTGTACTCTTGTTGTGTATTATGCGATGATGCATTGTCTACTAACAGTAGAACTTTACGTTTAGGATCGGATTGTTTAATACGTTCGTTTAACTTTTTCAAAATGTCATCGAAGATTAGACTGGTCATCCAAGCGGTTCGATTTGAATAATAGGGAAGAATATCACTAGGTTTATTATTTTTGAAACAATGAGGACGAACGTATTTGCCGATTACGATTGGTAATGGTCTATCTGACCCAGATGCATTACAGCAAATCGCAACTGTAATTCTATCTTTATTGACTTTTTTACCAGGTTCTTTACAATTCGATAATGTTTTGTTGGGTTGTAACTTAAAAAACAAAGCAGTTTCATCGAGATTATAAATGTCATTAAGATCATATTGACTCGTTATTTGTTTTAGACTTTCACGACCAGAATCAATTAAATTTGAGTCAGTAGAACCAGTCAGTAGAACAATAAAATTTATTCGAACTAACAAAATAAACCGAACATGAATTTTCGGATTAATGAGAAATTTTTACATTGTCTAGTTAACACATAGCCATGAGCCTACGATTTTGTTCGAATAATAGAATATTTCGGATAAAGATGTATTCGGATTAAAGCGATTATACTGTATTTTTTTGCCAAAATGGCGTTTTTTTGGGACCAATAACACTTAAGGGTTGACTTGATGTTCATGCATTTTTTTCTTTTTTCTAAGAGAATAGATAATGGAAATTTTAATCAATTTTCTATTTTTAAAATTTTGTTAAATCGCTTTTAAAAGTCTTCCTGAAAGTATTTTGGAAAAATAAAATTACAGCATTTTGCAGGAAGAAAGTTTATTTTAAATGGAGAGATACATCAGGAATACTGTATTCGAGGACACAATATGATCAAAAATCTCTAAATGCGCATTTAGAAAAGACCTTTTTAACATCCGTGCAATTCTGAACTCTTTTGCAGAGATTTAGCAGATTTTACCAGGAGATGGAGCAAATGCTGTACTTTTATTTTTTTCCAAAATACTTGCATGGAGACTCTTAAAAGCGATTTTATAAAATTATAGAATTCAAAATTTAATTACAATTTTTACGTTGCCAAAGATTATGCTGAAAACGTGCAGGTGCAGGTGCAGTTTTTTTTTAAAAAATACAATCTTTGAACTGATGCTAGTTTGGCCTTATAGAAGTCTACACTATTTTAATTTGACTGTAACCTTGAACTCAGAAAAATAAAACGGGGTATGCAACGTTATTATTTTTTAATAGAGTCGAGAACACGTGGAACTCCTTTCCGCAATCGGTTGTTGACACTAAGTCAGTTAATTGTTTCAAAGCAAAATTGGATAAATGGATATCAAGACAATGTTATTAAAGTTTAAGTTACTGTCATAGCTCGTTTGGAATTTTATAGCTATTGGGTCGCAGTATAATTTACTACTAATCCAAAAATTCAAGAAAACCATTTATGAGACAAAAAATCGTTCAAATTTTTTCAGCCAAATTACATGGGGTCAGGTACGTAGCATTACAATGGTATATATACCATATAACCGCAGTTCATCAGAGCCTGAAAGTTAGTGATATTATAACCCAAATTAATTATCGATGCGGGTGATATTTTTTCTAAGGTCTCAAAATAACTGTTTAGATCTAAATGATTATAGAATAAATATCAATGTCTTTTGCTGTGTCAAATGTAGAAAAAGAAAAATTCGACAAAAAACGGACAATTTGTTTAAATCTCGGCCATATTGTAAATTTCTCTTGAGAGGTCCTTATGAGTCAACAACACTTTTTTAATTTTAACAATTAATTGAAAAAATGTCAAAAAGTTAGGTTAAATTTTCGAATATTTTTTTCGTTAATTATGAAAATTTTCACATTTTGTAATAATTTTAGTGAGACGCCTTCTCCACAGTTTATCAAAACTTTTGATACACTCAAGCTCTAGAGATAATGGATTTTAAAAGTTTGATTTTCTTGATTGAAAAATGAGAGGATTCAAGTGTTTAAGTAAATATCAATGAGTAAAAATTCATTTTTTTTCTTAAAGAAAGTAAACTAAGTCAAGATACTTGAGATTTATTCAAAATATCACGTGATTTATTCAATTGAATTACTCAATAGTAAAAAGATTAATTTTAATTAAAATGGCTTAAGAGAATCGAAAGGTTAATATCATTGAATCATAAATTTTTTTTTTTTAAATTACAATAACAATCAAAATCACGATCAGGACTAGTTAATGGCCGTAAACAGAAAAAATTCCATTTTTTTCTATGTTCCAACGCGCTTCATTTGGGTCATTTCAATTAATATTCTTGTTTTTTTTTAATCAAAATCAATTAGTAAAAAATTTTTGTGAGCTCATCTTCAAAATAACAACAAGCAAAACAAGCCCAAGCAAAACGAATCATTTGTTATGTTCTAATTATAGTGTTGTTACACAACTAAAATTTATCTCAATAAATTTTTTTTTTTTACTACGTTTTTAGTTCTCTTGTTTTTGTTTTTTTTGTTGATTAATTTATTTAAATTAATTTTAATTTAGATTATCCGTAATCCTAAAGTTTCATGATTAGGAATGAGTT
This sequence comes from Brachionus rubens, assembly GCA_022207745.1. NCBI lineage: Eukaryota > Metazoa > Rotifera > Eurotatoria > Ploima > Brachionidae > Brachionus > Brachionus rubens. The sequence goes on along the minus strand of JAJVHD010000087.1, from coordinate 185,486 downwards.
TTTTGATTTTTATTAAAATAAACGTTCAGAAAAAAAAATTAGATTAAGAACCCGAGTGTAAATATAAAACAAGTGTTTCAAATAGGGATGAGTATAAAAAACTTAACAGCAGTTTTTTTTATGAGCTCATGTAATTGGACCATTTAATAAAGGAGAGTTGACTCAAGAACCTCATGTGATATAGCGACATCTCGCTGATATCACTGGTTTATTTAATTAACTTAACTTTAGAAAGTTGAGTTAGTTTGATCATAAAAGAATGCTCAAGAAGTCTAACGAGAGCATAGGATAGACGGGCCCAAAGGTACTAATGTAAGACACTACACCTCAATTTTCAGTCTTCGAGAGCTTGATAACTCTAAAATTTCAAACAAATCGGTCAAACTCAGGTGCTATTTTCTGATGGCCTCTTCAATAGTTTAGTTAAACAGGCGCCATTTGTGATTGGTTCCAAATGATAAGACATGTCCAGAGTTCAGGAATCAGCTTTTTTAATAAAGACCCAGTCCCAGTCTTTAACCCTTTTGAAGACTCCGACTTGAGTCCGAGTCTTTGAAAACAGTCATCCAAAACAGAGACTCGTGTTTTTGAGGCTGAGTCTTGGAATTTAGTTGAAAAAAATCGGTTTGGTTTGGTATGTGTTTTCAGATCTTGTCTAATGGCACAACGGGGTCAGGACCCCTCTGAACCCAGCATTTGGTAATACATGAACTACGGTTGTTAGCCGTACCTCTCATGTTTGATTTAAATAAATATTGTATATATAGTCAGAGTGAATGGTTTCGGACCTCTTATTCAGGTCTAGCTAAACCACTGCATGAATCTATGAAATAACTCGAATATCTATGATAAGTCTATCTATTCTTTAAAAACCTAATAAAAAATTTGCCCCAGTCTCTATTTCAAAAAGGCTGAGTCTTCAAAAAAATCATTTCGAAGACTCGAATTTTGAGACTCCAGTTGGAATCAGATGGAATTCAAGTCCCAAAGATTCGAGTTCCTAATTCTGATTCCCGAACTCTAAACAATTCGGTAATTTTACTGTTAAAGTTCATCTTGTAATCAGACCTTTAATTTATAAAACTTTTGAGTTGACTCATTTGTTTAAAGTATTTAAGTTTCCTTTTGTATTGTTGTTGTTGTATTTTCTTCTAAAATATCCTAATAGAATCACGAGTTTAAATATAATTAAATTTTTAATTGTACTAAAATCGATAAAAAAAGAGTAGTAATTGAAATTTTTAAAATTTTATCGTATTTAAAAACTAAAATAATAACATACAAGGAAACACTTGTTCTATTAATGGCCTGTAATTTAAAACAAAAATCCTTTTTGGAAGCAATTAAGATTATATCAAGTTATTAACGGAGAACTATGGGCAAACAGTCTCGCTCTCATCTTTGATTTTTTGTTACCAATAAATCAGATTGTATGTATCAAAAGGGATCGGTTTAGTCTTACTGAAATTAATTTCTACCAAGTTCAGAATCATCTTAAGATTTTTTTTTGTCTATTCAACAAATGGATTCAATTTTAAAAACATATTGTAAAGTTAAAAAATCAAAAACATGTTTAAAACAAATATTTTGACTGATTTGAAAGAGTTTAAAAAGTAATTGTACCTTAGCTCGAAAGCTGTTTTTTAGAAAAGAAGTTTTTTATTTTTTAGATAATTTGCTTTGCGGTTTATATTTTATATTTTTTAATCAGAGATGTGTCTATCAGGGTCCTTTTAGCTGATCCCTTCGAAGCTTTTATTGAATAACTTTTTTAAAAATACTATGTCCCAGCTCAAGGATGTCAGAAAGCTAAACTTAGTAATCAAAGATTGATAGCTGATCTTTACCGAACACAATTGGATAAAATTCTCTTCATAAAAGCTTCGTACTTGTCTCAAATTTGTGTAAAATCTAATCTAATACGATTCATAGTTACGATTAGTAGTAAAATAATTGTTACACTCTCGCGTTAGTTCTGGCTCTATCCAGACCATAAGCAATTTTTTGGTTTTTCAAAAGTTTGTCTAAATTAGCCTTGAAAATGTTGATTGATTTTGATTCAATAACTTGATTCGTCCGTCGGGCGTCAGTAATTTACGGTCTGTAAAGAAGTTGAATCGAGGTTCTATACAAGTTCTCGCTTAAGTTTGTGTTGATCGCCCCTTTATACCTGATTAACTGTTTCGTCACCGTCCACTCGTTTATACAAGTTAATATTATCTTGTTGTTTAGAAGTTTGTACATAAGGATAGCATAACTTCTTTTTCTTCTAGTTGTAAGGTTGTGAGTTTAAGCCTTTTCAAAGTTCCTAAAGTCAGGTATGCTCCGAGTCGCTCTCGTTTGCACCCCCTCTAGAATGTCTATATCTTTCTTTAAGTATGGGTTCCATACTGTAATCACATACTCTAAATGGGGTCAAACAAGACTCGTATACATTTTTTTGATGATCTCGGCCTTGTGACTATTTAAAGCGATCAAAATTCGACCAAGGATTTTAATTTTCCCCCAGCATGAATTTTTTCCAATTCAAGGCTCGGGCAAGCATGCTGATATAACAGGCGTATGACTGTAGCTATATAATAAATGATCGAGATAGACTCAGTTCAATACTGCAGGCCATTCTAAATAAAAATCAAGACAAAAATCCAAGAGCTGAATAACAAAGACTTTATCTTACCACTCTTAACAAAACTTTAACTCAAGTATTTTTTATTCTGTCAAAAATTAAGCAATGCAATCAAGTTGTAAACGAAATTTTTTATTATTTTTTAATTCACATAAATTTAAGGTCTTAAGAATGCATTTTTTTTATGACTTTTTTTTTTTAAAAAAAGTAAATATTTAACTTAACGAAAAAAAAAATTATTTTGTGATTACTTAAAGACCAAACTCAATGGTAATTTGATTTTTTTGAACAACAAAATTTCTTTAAGATTAACAAGAAACAAAACAAAACAAAAAAAAAGAACAAAAATTCTAATCACATATCCCTTAAAAACAACACGCAAAATATGAACGTCAAATTTTTTGATTTTAAAAAATCTCTAGACATTAACACTCACAACAACGACAAAATTTTTTTGTTCTCAAAAAGAACTAGTTTAATAAAGGATTTAAAGACGTTAAGTGGTTTTTATTTGTTATTTCTTCTTATATAAATAGAGTCCCAAAATAAATTTATTTTTTTTTTCTTGTTGAGAAGTAAAATTTTTCAACAAACTTATCAGGAAATTTAATCTCATTTTTCAAAGCAATTAAAACCAACCTCTTTATGTTTAAATGTGTTACGGTTTTCTCAGGTCATAAACACAAAAATTTTCAATAAAACTCATAATCTTTTACGAAAACAAAAAAATTTCGGTCTAAAAAACATGATTTTTGACTTATTCTTTAAAAGTCTGATCTTAAAATTCTTGGGCTAAATGATAAGAATCTAGACGAAATTTTGAAAATCTTTAAAAAATCAGGCATTATATGTTGTTTATGTGTGTTTTAAATACAAAATATTTCAATTAAAGGTTTTCGAAAAAAATTTTAATTATAAAAGAGAAGAATGCTTTATTTTGTATTTGAGCCCCCCTCCGATTTTTTTAGAATAAATATCTTGAGGTATTAACAAAAACATCATCAACTAATATGGGTATTAATTGAATATTTTTTTTGTTTTTTTTTTTTTTTTGTTGCAAGCTAAAACCAGCTGTTTGTCGTTTTTTTATTGTTTGGATTAAATTTTTTAAAATTTAAATTAGTTCAATTTCCAAGAGGATTAAAGATTAAAAATTTTGAATGCCCATAAGCAGTCTTTGAATGTTCATTCAAATTAATGATTTTGTTAATTATTTGTAAACTAGTTAAATTTAGTTTATTTTGGTTAAATACTTGAAAAATTGTAGGTGATCACACTTAGATGATGACTGAAAATAAAAAAAAAAAACAACTATGACGTCTGAAACAAAGATTACCTAAAAGTTTTGACTTGATTTTTTTTCGAAACGATTATAAAATTCCGACTGATTTTGTTTTTAAGATTTCAGTATTGAAGTTGAACCGTAACTTTCAGACAGTTATGTCACGATCTCTTAAAAGGATTGGTAATGAGATCCCGTCAAATTGGCAATGATGACTAATCTTTAAGTATGAGTCTCTATAGTCTTCTGTAGAAAGGTGAAAATCGAAAATTGGGCAAAATTTTACACAAGTTTCAAAATTTGTTTTCTAAGGCTCAAAAACGTTAAAAAGGCCATTTTTTCACGTTTTTTGACGATCTCCTTCGAGGGAAGTTCAAAAAAATATATTTATTTTACAAATTAGCTTGTGGATCAGAAAATTCTGAACAAAATTTCAGTTTCATATTTTCCATTTTATAACCTCTGGGATACCTTAAAAGGTGCTAAAACTCAAAAATTAAGGAATTAAAAGGAATGCATTTTGAGCCCTTTCTTCTCTGTGGCAAAAATGAGGACCTGTTTAGAAATCTTTTGAAATATCTAAGGAATCATCCCTAAGTTTCTAGAGTCTTAAATAGAGTTCCGAAAGGAGAAATGTAGCAAGTGACTACATTGCCCCTTTCGGAACCCTTAATTTAAGTCACTAAGACTCGCAAGCCTGATTATTTGTACTAATCATTCCCGTTTAGTGACGAATGATGCGTCCATCTACTGTTGCAATGTTACGCATCCGCCTGGATCTGTATTTCATATGCGATGCCAGTGATTGTAGCATATCGACTTTTTGCTTCATTGGAATCGACTCTTACCGCTTGACCATGTGCTCACAAGATTCCAGGATTCTGTAGAGAGTGGTATTTTGTAAGATAATGGATCCTACATTCCTGGTGAAGCACTACTTTATCAATTTTAAGGTAATCTTTAGAATCCCTGTTTTTGGTTATTTTTAAATATGTAAAGTTTTAATTAGACTTTTAGCCCACAGGGTTCAGGAGTAGTTTACAATCTCAATTGTCTATCAGTTTTTTTTTACTATTTTGTCATAATCAGACGATTAATGACTCTTGAGAGACCGCTTTCATCCTCACGAGTCTCTTTATATTATTCGTTTAAGGTTTAATAAATTTTTCAATTAAAAATCTTGTAAAAGGGGTCAGTTTAACCATTAATACACTAGTCCGTACACAATTTTCAATCAGAAGCACTTTACAAGATAAACAATTAAGATAATAAACCTTAATTATCTATTTTTTTTAATGTTAAAAAAGATAACGTATAATCTAGAACAGAAAGGGCTATTCCAAATCAAACATCCTATAGGAAATCACCAAAGTAACTTTACTAAAAATGACCGTTGATTGATGACTTAATTAATAAATAATTTGTGTCCAACGAAATCATCGAAATATTTTTTTTGTTTTGTTTACGGCAACACTAGAAACACAGAGCAAGAGAGAGAGAGAGAAAAAAAAAACTAGGTTAAATTAATATTTATAAAGATTCAAAATTAATTAGCTTATCAAAACGATGTTTCAACAAAAAAAAAAGCAAAACAACGCCGTCTACAAGAGCAAACTAATTTTTAAAATCAAAACAAAAACTAGGTGGACAACAAGTACACTCTTTTCTCTGTTGTTCACTTGGGTGTTTTTTGTTTCGTTTAAATTGAAAGCAAATTTTTCAAAAACGAGTATTTCGTTATTGCACTAATGATTTTTTTGTTTCTTTAAGTCGGAATTTTCTGAATATTCATGAGACTAAAGTTCATATTTAATTAAAAAAACATTTTTTTTTTCTTGTCGACATATCCATAGGGTAGACTACAAAAATTTTTGTTATGCTTTTAAAGAATTCACAAAATATAAAGATATTATTTTAAAGAAGCATTAACGAGACACTATCGATATTTTGCAACATCATCATCTTTATTTCTAATCTTCTATCACTGCTTTTTATTTTTACAGTCCACTTATTTCAATTAATGAAGAAAAATTGAAAGCAGACCTTTTAGGTTATATGTAGTAACAACAACAACAACAGTATTACGCTTCATAAAATTGGATATTAAAACAACTTTGAATTTTAGAGCTTATCTTAAACAAATTTTTTTTTTTGGTTTTATTGTAATTGAAAGGTTATATACAATTTGGTTTCTGATTACTTAAAAAGCAATCTCAAATTGTTTTAAGAACCTTATAGAGGTCTTTTTTTGTTTTTGTTTTAGGTCTTAGTTCCTTTCATTTTTTTATTGAGGGATTTCTTTGTTTAGTCAACTATTTAACTTTGTAACTCAAAATTTTTTTTTTCGATAAAAATGAGAAGAATTTAAATTGTGTTGCCTTAGGGTGCAACTAACGAGTAAAATTTAAAGATTCAAGGATTCAAGATAAATAAAAAACCCTAACTCTTTGTGTCCCGTGTGAACAATGACGTAGTCAGTAGGTTTCAACTTGGACTTGAGTCATTCATCCAACAAGACAAACCCTAAGCGCAATTTTAAAGTACACTTCCATAAAAAAAGACATCTATCAATTATTTCGTTTTACAATTTTAAGTAAAAAATTTTAATTTTTTTCAAACAATTGAAAATAACTTTATTAAAAAATCGGGTCTTTTTAAGGAACAGTAGACTCTAACTCGTATGAGTTTGGCATTTTTCAGGTAAAAAAAATACATTTTTAAGTTTTCGAATAGAACAAGAATCTGATCTCAGATTCAATAAATTAATTTACCAAGGTCCCTTTTTTAAAATGAAAATTATGGTATGTGTTAGTTTTCCCGATTTTTCCCGCACTTTTTCCCGTAAATTTTGTGATTTTCTTTGAAGATTAGGAAGTCACTGAAGTTTATGAGTGTGAATTCTTTTCCGGGTTCCTGAAAAGACTCCGATGGTCAAGTTTATGGCTTCCAGTTTAATTGCACGACTTAGAAGACACTGATCCTTACTTACGGTCTATTTGGGTATATTGTTTTATCACAAAAAAAAAACTATTCAACACAATCGAATTTCTTAAAAACACAATTGAAAATCTTCTTAGCACAAACATATGGAGACAAGATAATAAAACTGTGTGATAAATCATGAAATTTTCTAGTCCGAATTAAAAGTCCGATTAAAAATATATATGAGCCCTAAAGGTTTAATTTAAAAAAAATAATGTAAAAACTTTATTCAGAGAATTCCATTTATCTGAACTAAGTTTATCCTGAGTATGTACTGATTGTTGTATTTAAGCAATTTTTAAAAATTAAGACAAAATTTTTCAGTACAAGACCGTCAATCACAGTTTGCGCTTCGTGAATAGTGAGAATGGTACCCATACCAACGAGAGTCTGTTTGGTGCTCTGGCAAAAATGTCAAAATTATTTCCAATTCTAGGCGAATTCATCAAGTTTTTGTGTTAAAAATATTTCATAATACACTCGAACGTCTCTAATCCAACTAAATCGGGAAGGGAAAATTTTTCCGGTTTATCGAAATTGCCGGATTAACGAAGGCCGGAATAGAGATTTTCGACTGTATATCAATTTATTGTGTTTACAAGCTATAGTCCTTGAGCTCAAAATATTTTTTTGTTTTGTTGAATAGATAGACCCTATTTTAAAGTGAAGTTCTAAGAACATCTGGGACTTGTATGAGGGATAAGTTATTCTTAGAAATATTTTTTTGTTTGAGTGTTACAATCAAGACATATTATCCAGGAATTAAAAAAAAAAGAATTAAAATTGCAAATAATATTTTTTTCCAGCAAAACTTTGACATGATGTGTATGGCATGTTAATTTGTATTCACTAAAATTTCTGATTTCATCACCAATTTTTCTTAACATGTCTAATTTTGAAATCGATGTTCTAAAAGTTCTTATTCGATTTAAAAATTCTAATCAATCATAAAATTTCTAATTTTAGTCACAATCTTTCAAAAGAAGCTCCTCGATTTTAGGGCTCACCAAAATATGCTAAAAGAAGCTTGCATTGAAACTACGTCTATTGTTAGGAAAAAATAAAAGAGTCTGTATACACTGAAAACCATGTTACATCTACATATCAAAACATATTATTTTATTTTCTTTCCAAAAAGTGAAATAAAATTCAGTTGTTTGGGTAAGTGGTTAAGAAAGAGTAGCTCCTTACTGCTTGGTTGAGTAATGTAGATCTGAAGATCAAAATCTAACATTACAAACGCTCTTGATTGTTAATTTATTGTGACAGAATTAAAGTTTACCAAGCTAACTATTGGCGAAAAGATTAGAAGAGCAGGTTAATCAATAAAAAAAATACCTTCAATATCTTCATAATCTAGAAATTTAATTACTGATCAGAAGTTTTAATAGACATCAGAAAAATTAGAAACATTAATAATTTTAGGAAAATTAAGAAAATTTGGTTTTTGTTCCAGTAAAATTGGTGTTACAATCAGAAATTTTAGTTAAAAAAAAATAAATAGCCGATGTGTATCATCGACTTGGAATAAACAAAACCAATCAAAGAACCAAAATAAATCTGTTTTTATTGCTGTTTTTATTAAAAACAAAAATTTTTTTTTTGTTAATTTCCTAAGATTGAATTTCATTCTATTTCTGGACATTTAGCGAAGAATAAAATTAATTTAAAATAATTTGTTTCAAAATGTGTTAAAAAGATACGCAAAATTTTACTTTAATTGAAATATTTATCGATAGCTCTTTTTTTTTGTTATTAAATAATTATACTAATAATAGCTATCGATAACTCGTCTTTCGACTACGAGTGGAATTTTTTTCTTATCTTTTAACACTTTTAGAAAGTCTAGTTAAAAGTAGTATAGTAACTATTTGTCTGATTATCGATTTCAACTTTATGTTAAAAACTCAAGGTATATTTAAGTACTTTTACTATAGATATAGCTAACTTCAATATCTTTATTTTTGAGTCAACTATTTTTATTCGAGTTACCGTTCATTGTGTAGTTTTCGAACTAATAGATTTACGTGTTAAGGTTCGCACGTATCAAAACGACAGTGCTATCTAAACTGACCTTTTTCAATAGCATTTTCGTAATCTGCGTTTATGAAAATCTAAGAAAACTTGTTTCAATCGCCGGGTCAAAAGAATTTTTTTGACCGGAGGGTCTTGAAGTTTGGTATCCTTCAAAAGCATTGGTTGCGATTTTTTAACTTTTTGAGTTTAATCATCATTCAAAAGTCCTTATTTCACCACATATTCTGAAAGAGCGCTCAATTTTGTACAAAATGGCATTTTTTTAATGTATCATAAGAGGAGTTAAGGTACACTTTTACTTTTTTTTGATAAAAATTAGAGAAAACTTTAACATGACCTGTAACTAAGATAAAATTTTGACGGAAAATTCGGGATCCTCATACAAGAAAACCGCGGAAAATACGGGAAAAATAACTATTCTATAAAAAAATTTTGTTAGGTTTTCAAACAATGACCTTTTTGGTACCAAATTCAGCACCCAAAACATGCGCTAAATGAAAGGTCATTTTCACGGTTTTCTTGTATGAGGACATAAATTGAATTTTGAGGAATGGTGGCATTCAAAATTCAAAAATGGCTTAAATGCAACGCTTAATTGAGTTGGAAGTTTCAATAAATCAAATCAAAACACAACCATCAATCCGAGTCAAAAATCTTGATCCAGCACGAACCTTGGATTGATCGTAAACTAAGTACCCATTTATACTTTTTTTCAATTTACTAGGAAAAAATCTTCCTTGTTGATTAAAGTTGGGACCCTTCTAGACAAAAATGGAAATTTTTTTTGACCTTCTGAATTACATGACTGCTAAAGCTCAATTGAGTTCTGCTAGAGGGTTACTCTTCTAGTCGCAGTCATTTTTATACTACTACTACATGTTTCTAGGCATGGAGAACACGTTTATCGAGTCTGTTTTTAAAAACTAAGAAAGCGCTGAAGCATGGCTGTTAAATTCATTGTAAATTTATTTTAGAAAAGAATTGATGATTTTTAAAGAGTTTGAAGATAAGTTTTCAAGTTTGTTTTAAGAATTTAGACTCTCTTATTTAAAGTTGACATACAAATATTTCCTTGAGCATTTTCCAAAAACAAACAGAAAAAAAAATTAAAATTTTAATTAAAGACCCGTTATGGTCAAATAAACAATTGATTCTATCTTAAATAAATTAAATTCCTCTTGGCCGTCAACAACAAAACTATTAGTTCTAAGCTTTTGATTTTTCAAAAATAATTTTTTTTTCATATCTAACATTAAAATCTAAGAATCAAGCGTAAATATTTCGTTTTTTCTTTTATTTTTTCATTTTCCCTAAGTAAAAAAATAATTAAAACAAAAATTTTCTTTTTTTTTTTTCATGTTGTTTGAGTGGAATGAATGCACGAAAGCCATAATTAACTTAGACCTAGACCTCATGCTTGATTCAATTACTTTTTATGTCTTTTTTGTTGTCGTTGTTGTAGAAATTCAATTGAGGATATTGAATTTTTGTTGTTGTTGTTGTTTGATCTCTAATTTTTTATATTGTTTCTTTTCATTTCAATAAAAACGAATTAGAGTAGTCGTTGTCGTTTTGTGACGTGAGAGTCAAATTATTTTCAATTTCAAAGAACTCAATTGGTTACAAGCTGAGACGGTTTTTTATTATTACCAATGTCTCAAAAACTGTTGACTACTTTTTTGTAAATTTTTAATAACCGTATAATTTTTTGACAGTGACACTTTTTCAATGACATGATCAGTAGGATATTTTTTTTGCAAAAAATTTGCTTTTTTTTTTCAAAATACTGAAAATTTTTGTTTTTTCAAAAAAGAACCTGAGGGAAAATGCTCTTGAAAATATTTTCAAAAATCATGCAATTTTTTTTTTTTTAATTTTTAAACAATTTCATGTCTTTTTGTTAATAATTTAGCCTTAAGAATATCAAATTAAAACAAAAAAAATTTCAAAAGTTTTGTGACTCACTATACTCGAAGGGTTGACGAGAACAAAAACAAAGTGCTGAAAAAATATTTTTTTCATCAAGTGAAGTTACGGACTGTTGTAAAAATGCAGAATTTCTTCTTCAATTAAAGGCGTTACTCATTGACAGGATTGCGCTTTAAAAAAATTCCACTCACTCCAACAACCCTTCAGACTATTTTCTAGAAAATAACCTTCACGATTTTTGATCAATTTAAAAAAACAACTTTTGGTCGTCACTAGTTTACAATATTCTCCATGACTCGGCTGCAAAAATGAGCTCAGTTCAGATTGTTAGACTTTTTGATTGACAATCTTGTTTATATCAAACCTAAGACCGATTTAAAACTAAATTCTAAAGTTCACAAAACTTCCACGATATCTAAATTAATGGGGCTGCCGAAATTTTTACAATGACTGAATTCGTTTTTAAGATTTAAATATTGAAGTTGAACCGTAACTTTCAAAAAGTAATGTCACGATTTCTTAAAAGGATTGGTTATGTAAATGTCGTCATTTAAGTACTGATGACTAATATTAATGTTTGAGTTTCTATAGTCTTCTTTAGAAAGCTGAAAATCGAAAATCGGGTCCAAGTTTGACGTTCCTTGATGAAATTGACTTCGAAAAACATTTAGTAATGTTTCAAATTAGCACACAAGTGATATTGACAATACAGAATCTGATAGAGCGCTACATTTTACACAAGCAAAGAGGTTGAAAAGACGTTTTCTAGGCTCAAAAACGTTAAAAAGGTCATTTTTTCACTTTTTTTGTCAATCTTTTTCGAGGAGAGACCAAAAACATGTAATTTTTTACGACTTAGCTTGTAGAGCAGAAAATTCTGAACAAAATTTCGGTTTTATATTTTTCATTTTTTAACCTCTGTGATACCTTAAAAGGTGCTAAAACTCAAAAACGTCCGAATTTGTCATCATTGTGGCATTAGGGAAGCATTACTGGATATATTTATCATGATTTTGGTACCCTTTCCAAGAAAAAGTTTGTAAAGCTTTTCTGAACAAACGCGATAGAACATTTTTCAATAAATTTAAGGCTTAATTAAATTATTCTAAATAAAAAAAACGTGAGAATGACAATAGCAGACATTGCAGAGCTTAATTTAAAAACGTTCTTGACAGAAATATCCTTCAAAAAATATTTCAAAACATATCAATTTAATCACAACAAAAAAAAAGACCTAAATCAGCTTTAACAACAACAACAAAAAACGATAAAACAAATTAAAATAATTTCGATATATTTTTTTAAAATTTAGATTAAATAAATATTTATATATAAAATTACTTTTTTAATACAACAACAAAATCAATTATAAATCGATCACAATTGAAACAAAAATAAAATCAATAGAACTCATAAATGGACTCAAATCCGCTTAACAAACAAATCCTTTTTATTAAATTTTTTAATATTTACATTTTAAATATTTGAAACGTAAAAAAAAAGTTAAAGACCGCAAGTTTTTTTTTTTTTTTTTTATTAGTCCTCATATGGTAATTTGGTATTTGAATAATCAACAACAACAACAAAAATACTAGTGTTCATATTTTTGTAGTTGTTTTGTAAATTCTAGTAAGTAAAATTCAATATTTACAAATGAGTTTGTAACCTTCTTTTTTGTAGTTGTATTAGTTTAAAAGATTAAGACGTATCTTCTACATCTAAATCAGGTGAATTTATAGAGAAGGTCATTAACTTTTCGACGACAAAAATCGTGATTTTCAAGTTTTTGTTTAAAAAAATAAAACAAAAATAAGAGAAATTTTAAACTAAAATGTTAATCCTTATCTTAGGGATCTTGTGTTTGTTTTTATAATATTTCAATGCGAAACAAAATAAAAAGAAGAAGATACTCACTTTATTTTTTCCTTTATTAATTTTCACCGAAAAAATTCAATGACTTTATAAGCTTAAATTTCAACAACAACAACAACAACAAAAACCTTCTTATCGTTTGAAAAATCTAATTGTTCAACCTACACACTCGTAAATCGTATCTCAAAAATTTGAAAACGCAAAATTTGTTATATTTTTTGCGACTAAGTTTCAAGATATTCTTAGAAAAAAAATTATTACAAAACGACCCAAACAATTTTTTTTTTGTTAATCAAGGATTTTGTAGATTGTTGAAATCTTTTAGTTGTAAGATTAAATTCGCTTTGATAAGATTAAGTTTTTTTTTTTCTCGAAAATTTAGCCCGTGATCTTAACACATAGAAAATTTTTCTTTTTTTTTAAGAAGATTTCTCAAGTAAAGATCATCTTCATTAAACAAATGGTGATCTATAGTGTCATGAAATGTTTAATTAATATTTTTTAAAAAAAGTTCGGAGTAGGGTCAAGATAATTTTAGGACAATATTAATTTAAACCAATGAGACTTGCTTTAACACTTCCTCTTTTACACCTTAAGGTCCAATTATTTTTTTTAGATAAAGTAATTTAAGGGTTATTTTTTTTTGTAACGACTTCGGTTTTAAACATTAAAATTGCAAGTAAATTCCATTTTTATCGTACACTAGGCATCGATTTTCTAAAAAAAAATGTCTAAAGATATTATTAGATTTGAAGTTTGCTAAAAAATTTTAAAATGTTATGTTCAAATGCTATGGAAGGCTAGAGGACGAAGGCGTATCGTCTAGTGTGTCATTAAAACTCTACACTGGACGATACGCATTCATCCACTAACCTTGCCAAGTAGAAGAGATTTACAATTCAGTTTCTTATTTATGGATTAAACAAGTTGTGTTTCCAAACTATAAGAAAAAACTTGTCTACCTTTTATTTAATTTCCATCACCAGGTCACGTGCCAAATTTTGACACGAGAGTCTTGAATCTAGGCAGCCTGCTAACTCAGTGGTTGTGAATTCTAAACTTTTACACTTTAATTGTCATAAAAAGCGCTTTATATTTATACACCTAGGTAATCCGGCCTAATCGGGAGGAGTAAATTTTGCCGGACTTTGGAATTGCCTGTTTGTCGATTCAAAGATAATGTATTAATAAGGCAAATCGGAAAATCATTCGGCAGGATTAACGAAGGTTAGATTAGAGAGATTCGACTATATTATAAATTCGTAATCCTCAAGTAGGAAAACCCTAGAATTTATGGTCAAAAATCCATCATCTTGGTGATTTTTGACTTTTTTCGGACGTTCAGAATTTTGATAAAAAAATGGCGGTTTGGGACAATCCGAGGATAATCAAAAAAACTTAACTTTGTACAAAATTTTATGCTCTTTCAGAATATGTATAAATATAAAGCATTTTGAATGACAATTAAAGGGTAAAAGTTTAAACCCCTTTAATTGTCAATTGTTTAAACCCCTTTAAAAACCGTAACCACCGAGTTAGAAGGCTGCCTAAATTCAATATCCTCATGTTTGCAGTTTTCTTAGGTTTTAATATGCGTAGATTACGAATATCCTATCGAAAATGGCCGATTCATGGCGCGAATCTTACTGCATATATTTTAAAATTCAAGCAAGTCCAAACATGTCTCTTTAGAAATAGAAATGTTGAAAAAAAATCAAAATAAATAATAAGACTTGGTTCCTTTTGTGTTGATGTTAATGACCCATGTTTTTTTTTTTTGTTTAAATTAAATAGAAATAGTTTTTGTCGAAAGTATAAACAAAATAAAATGACGTAATTCAATAAATTATGTGATTTCAAAGATAATTTTTTTGCTTGTTAAAAAAATAAGTTGAATAATATTTAAAAATTTATTTTTATTATCTCATTGTTTTTATCTTTTGTTATTAGATCTTAAAAGCAAATATTCTTGTATAATTTTATTTGATTATCTGATTTCTAGAAGTTGATGAAATTTTTTTTTAAAAGGTACACTAAATTTTTGTTGTTGTAGTTTCAAATCTCTGTAAAGTTTAACATATTTTGTCTAGATTTTCTTTATTTTTTATGTTGTCAAGATATACATTGTGATATAAAGGTCATTACATTTTTTTGTATTAGGTCATATTTATGGTCATATATTAATCTAAAATTGTTCTCTTTGAATTCGTTAATTTTCAATAGATTTTTTAATTTCATTTCAGGGATTTTTTGAAGCGTCTTTTCAATATTTAGCAATGTGATTAAATAAACACCATTTCAATAAAAAAAGCCGAAATATGTAGAAAATGTTTTTTGACTTAAATAAAATTGAAATTTAAAATTAATCAACAAAATTTTCATAAATTATTTAAAAAATTTCATAACAGTTGAGTTTGAGATTCAATTAAAGGTTTGCTTAGTTCTAGAAAACTTTAGAGCGCTATCTGAATTTCAATATTTTGACTTGAAATTCGTAATCTACGTCCTTTGTAGCCCTATATTTGATATTTTTTAGGGAATAAAGAGTCAAAAATGGTAGCCCTACCCCTCACTCTTTTGCAGCCAGACATCCTTGCGCTTTGTTTAAACATTTTAATTTTGAAGATTGGATTTGTAGGGAATCATCTCTTGTTTAAGCAAAAAAAATGGAGTATCCTATGGGTTCATTTTCTAAAAAAATTCCCTTTTTTATCGTTTTCACTCAGCTACAAAATTTTCTTCGCCTTTGATCATGGTCCCAGCGTCAATAGCCGCTTTTTAGCTTTCAGACCATATCTTAAAATCAATTATAGCTTATTCTTATCATGAGTACTAGAACGTTTAAAAAAAGCACAATGATGTCTGTCTGCAAAAAGATGAGGGGTAGGGCTAAGATTTTTGATTCTTTATCCCCTAAAGAAAAATCAAATCTAGGGTTTCAAAAGGTGTAGATTATGAATTTCAAGTCAAAAATGTGAAATTCAGATTGGACCAAAGTTTTAAATTTCATCTACTTTTTGAAAATAGAAATTTAAAAACAGTTGTTAGGAGACCCATTATGTCTCTTTGTTTTATCTAAATGGAGAAACAGGACCGTTAGGCCCGAATCAATTTACTATTTATAATGTTTGTATAGTATCCATTCGCACGTAAATCCCCAAAATTTTAGCCTTACCTTTTCACAATCCTATGATATATGTCGCAAAAAGAATAGAAGTTTTTGACCAATTTTAATTACTTTTGATTAAACTTATTTTTGTTTTTGGTCACTTGATTGCGTGGTCATTTTTTGCTTAATATCAAAATTTTATGCATCAATACCCAATTTTAAGTCTAATTAAAAAAATCATTGATAAGTGTAAATTGATAAATATAACCAGTGTTAAATACGTGTTTAACACGATATCCTAGTGCCTTTTTATTATTTTCACACACTTTATAAATGTCAATATAAAATTCTAGACAAAACATTACCAAAAGGATGTACTTATGAAACATGACGCCTCACTTAGAATAATACGCGTTGTTTTTCTAGTAAAATATCAAATCATAAAAAATTACGAATTTAAATAATTAAGTTATTAAGTTTGTTAGTAGCTAGATTGAAAGAGAGAGAGAGGCTTTTTTTGTTATAAGTTGATATTTAAATAAAACAAAAAATCAAAAACATTCCAACACTTGTTTGTTTAACAATTTTAGCGCTTTTCTTTTTTTTTTTATGCATCGGCAAATTGGGATTAAAGTAACAATAAGTACGTGCTATTTCAAATGTAAGTTAATACTTAAATTAAACACAGAACCCCCCTCTCTCTCGTATTCACGCTTAAAAATTGATCTTAAAGATAAATATTTAAAAATGTTTCAACAAAGATATTCAAGTTGTTGAAATTGATCGATCAGATGAGGGGGTCAATATTTCAATTTTATTTTTTCAATCGGCTTTGGTTGGTAATTAAGATAAGATAAGAGAGATACAAAATTATCTTTTTTTTTGTTTCGATATTTTCGGAAAATCCTCTTAGGAGATTATTTTTGATTTATTGGGTTTCAAAATTCATTCGGGATAGATGAATTAAAATTTTATTTTGCGCAATCTCTCAAATTTTCGAACATATAATTTGATATGGCTTAAATAAATAGCTTCACTCTTCACAATTATAATTTAATTTAAAAATCGATAAACGAGGTGCTTCGTTTTGTAAGGGGTGTACAAAAAATGTTTATTCTGAAAATAAAAAAAAAATTTTTTTAAATATTTATTTATAAGTCTGATTGAGAACTGGTCAATTAGTTAATTGAGTTCATGGAATGAGGTTTCATTTATTTATAAATTGCTTTTTGATTGATATTTTAGTATAAACAAAAAACTCGTTTTTGTTGTTGTTGTTGTTGGGATTCGTCTGGAGGCAATTTTTATCTGTAAAGATTCAAGGATAGATTATAAAAATCGGTCGGATTTCAAAATAAAGTTCAAACTCAATTTTTTTTATTTTTTTTCACAGTTGGATACTCTTTTTGTTTATGTCTAAATTTTATGGACATTCAAACTGTTGTAAAACTTTATTAGCTTGAATTAATTAGATTACATAATTTATCTCCCAAAGGTTATCTTTAAAATAGAAACACCTGTTTGTGTTTATTTTTTCGCCATTTCATAAAAAAAAAAAGACGCTGTTTTTATTCATAGATCCAAAAAAGCGTTCTAAATTTAATTAAATAATTATGATTTTGTTTTTAAAGATTTTTATAAAGTTACCTTAAAATATTTTTGGTAAAAAAAAATTTTCATAAATAATCCGCTTAAATTTTTTTTTTAAGGATACGAAACTCAAATATTTTTTGTTTTAGGGGGTTAAAACATGGCTTGGTTTCATTAAAAAAAAAATGGACAATTATACTCACATCATGTCGCTACGGAGCTCTTAATGAGAAAGTTCCATTTCATTTAAACAAGTATTGCATGGGTCGAGTTTAGGAAACTAGGCAACTTTTCGATGATGATTAGGGCTAATGTTAGGGTTAGGTTTATTTAGATCAATAGCATACTGCCGCCGGTAGAATTTAAGGTTTTTTATATTGGAATGAAGTCCACTGGGTGCTAGGAGGAAAGCTATTATTTTTATTCTCTTTTACACTTTGTTAAAGAGTTCTTTATACGCTAGCTGAATTAAAGAATTTCTAAGACCGACCCCAAGTCGTAGACTCTCGTTAATAGGAGTAGTAGTAGTACTTTTTCTGTTCAGATCTATTAGATCAATCCTAGACTTTATTAGCTGCAGAAGCTGTTTAGACATCTTAGCCGGGTAGGCCGTAACATAATTTTTTTATACTCGCTATGTTTGCATCTTTCTGACTCGAGCCCCAATACGACGGGTTTCAAAGTTGTAGTATCAGGCCATCTAGAAAATGACTAGTCGATGATTCTAATCGGATCGTTTCCAAGCAGCACAACACATATCCTTATCCATAAACGTTATAATTTTTGACTCGACCAGGATTTTGAACTCGAGCCACAAAGTTAATAAACTTTTTGTAATCCGTTATAAATCTTGTTAGAGAGGTCTGTGAATATTGAAGTAAACTATAATTTTTCAGAATAAAACATTACAAAACCATTTTCAGAAAGCATCAGTCAATTTAATCGAGATATTTTTAGAAGCTCGATAATTTTTTTGTTAAAGGAAATATTTTTTGAATAGCTTATTTCAAGAGTTTTTTTATTATATAACTGATGTTAAATAAACAAAAAATAGCAACAAAAACAATAATTTTTTAGTTGTATTAACAGTTTATGAAATATATAAAATTTGAAAAGAGAATCTCTTGAGAGGAGCTTTAAAATGCGTAATTTTTTAAATAGGATAATCTTTATTTTCTTTCAAGCAAATGGTTAATACCCTTAACTTTTTTTTTTGTGCGTTTCAAAAGTGATATATCAAATGAAACATATCGGGTTTTTTTGTGTGTGTTTTTGTCTTCAAGTGAAATTGACTTTTTTTTTATTTTGTTGAAAAAACTTTTTTGTTGTTAAAAATTCAATTATTTTTTGTACTTTTTTTTGGTTGTTTGTTTTAAAGCTCAAGGTGTGTTTGGTACACTTTAATTTACATTCCATCGAAAATATACTGTTTTCATAGTTGGTTAAAAGTTTCATAATTGTTCTATAAAAGGCATAGGCTTTTCTTTTTTTTTTTTGATATGGGTATTTTTAACAACTCATCTCGTCTCTAGAGAGTTGTTAAACAAAAAAGTAGTGTTGTTAGTCGACTCTAAATTAGTCGATCGATAATCGACTTTTCAGGAAATTTCGATAGTCGACTTAAGATTTTTTTGTGTCGACTTAAGTTGTTGTTGCGTCGAATTTTGTCGATTAAATCGACAAAGTTGAAATTTAAAAAAAAATTGTAAAAATAAATTTTTTTTTGAAAATTTCATCAGAAACACATTTTTTAATTGAGTCTAAAAAAAGAAAAGTTTGCAGTAAGCATAAATACAATTTAATTATTCTAAAAACTTAGTAATAAAAGCTATTCAGCAAGTTCTGGTTGGTTTAAGCCTATTTCTTTTGTAAGTATAGTCTAAAATCGACTCAGGTTATAAGCCTGAGTCTTTTAAAATTTAGCGACTCTGACTCGATTTGACTTGAGATAATCTTTAATTAAAAATTTCTATACTGGTTCATGACAAAAGAACCCCCCCCCCCTTTTTAAATATCAAAAACATTATTTTTAGGATGGATCACTTATTAAATTTCTCTTTCACACAAGCGGTTTTACTAAGTCAATTATTCAATTAAAATAAAAAAAGGAGTTTTTTTCAGAGCAATTCTCTTATTGATGTCGGTTGTTCTTTTAGAAAAATTTATCAAAAAATAAGTCAAAAAACTTAATAGTTTAATGTTTAATTTAATGACAAAATTCAAACTTAAAGACTCTGAGCCACACTTCGGACTCATGAATCTCTGAAAATTTTTCATAAGACTCATACTCGAGTCTGAGTCCCTATCTCTGGTTTCGAAAAAAAAATAATCGTCGTCGACAATAATCGACATTGTCGATTAGGATTTTTAAAAGGTTGACTTTTGTCGATTGGAAAAAAAAAATTGTCGACTTCAGTCGACTTACAAATTTTCAAGTCGACTAACAACACTACAAAAAAGTTAATGAAAGAAAATATTTAATTGACTGTCTGAAATTGAACTCTTAAAGATAAAATTACAGTAAAGGATTGAAGTCATGTTACGACACGTGTATAAACACAAACGATATTCCGTCAAGTCAAGTTTATGAATAATATTGAGGTTGTAAAGTGATGCTTTCAAGGGTATTCCTGATTAAATGGTCAAATTCTTTATGTATGTGAATCCCCTAAAGAGACCAAGATTTTTACTTAATTCTCACAATACGCAGTTTAATTTAATGAGCGACAATAAGGGATTATGATGCTGTTGCCCGTGCTCAACGCCTCGATTCATTAGAATTAATAGAGCACTAAATCTGTATGACCAATTAAAGGTTGCCGTAACACAATTCCCCTCCCCAATGCACATTATTAGCGAAAAGATGCGAATATTTGATATGGAAAATTGGACTTTTTTGAAAAACCGAAACTGAGGGTCTAAACCTCAATTCTCCCATAGGTAGCCTAGATTACGGTAAGATGATCAACAGATACGATATTACTGAAAAATGTCCTCTCTTTTTTGAATCTAGTATGACTTAAGGGAAAAAAATTTCCCTTCAATATTAGCACCAGCGTCAAATGGAGCTTTTAAGCTTTCAGGACATATCTCCAAATCAATAAATTTTCCCAAGCATAATTGTTAAATGGTTAAATAGAGCAACTCGTCTCCTAAAAGCGGAGGGTCATAATTTCTAGGTCTTATTTTTCAAATACCGTAACACTCTTCCATGATTAAGTCGGAAACTTTTTGATTTTAGCCCGTGATCATTTTTTTTTTGGTTATTCCTAAAAACCGGAAAACTGAATTTCCGTTCCCGCAACTTTCCGTAAGATTTTTCGGGAATAAAAAAAATGCGGAAAAATTCTGCCCAATCCGTTAAATTTAAAAAAATATCTGTTATCTCAACATCTGTTATCTTACATATAATTAGACAATCAGCTTAGTCTTATATCAGGTTACACAACACGCGATTTCAATTTAAGCAAACGCTTGAAAGATTCAAATTTTAAGTAAAAAAACTTAAGGCTTAGAAAACAAACAGAGTGCGAATAAACTTAAGCCTATAGCAAATTTATTTATTTTTCTCTTTCATTGCTATTGTTTTCTAGCAAAACCTTTTAAAGTGTAAAATCAATTTTATCAATCAAAAATAATCAATTCTTTCATATTTTTGATATTAATTTAATTTGGCTCATAAAAACCAGAAGGTTTTTGTTATTTAATTAGTGCCAGTAAATAGATCAAAATAATTTAAGGTCAATAAGTTGTATAAGATCGATACCGAACCATATGCAAATAGATAACCCACTTAATAAATTATCGGTAACATATTTAATTAATACACTCTCAACAACAACAACAACAGCAAAAATAAGTTTCGACCTTTGTAAGACAAAAAAATATTAAACATTCATTTTTTTTGTTTATGTACGCGCGCCAGTTCAACAGTCATTTAACATCTTACACAAAAAAAAAAATTTTATTTTAACTGTTTCCCTTTTTTTTTATAATTTAGATAAAATGAATATAAAATGAAAACGAATCAATCGAATTCATTAATAATTATGTCATCATCATCTTCGTCAAATTGTACGCCTAGTTCATCGACTAGTTCTATAGATGAGACTAAATGTGTACAAAAAAAAGTAATAGCCGAGGATAAATCAATTTTTTATGAAGCATCATTGGCACAAGCTGAATGTGATGATGATTTAATGGGTGATGAGTCATCTACTGCTAAAAAATCTTACTCAAATTTTGATTATGTTGATGACGAAGACGATGATTCAGTAATCGAATCAAGTGAATCAAGTTCGTCTAAATGTCAAGATATACAAAAACAAAATGAAACACATGATGCCAAAGAGTATTGGGCAACTATTGACTTTTATAACAATTCAAAATTAGCGTTTAATAAACGTCTTAAAAGTGTTAAACTTAAACGAGAACGTTTAAACACAGAAATGAGACAACGAAAAATTAAAGAGTCTGAAAGTACTAAACAACAACAGTTAATTGAGTCATGTCAAAATGATGAAAATCTTTGTAATTGTGTCAAGTGTTCTATTATTATACACGAGGCTCTAATACAAGGTATACAAAATGTACATGATATTTTGTGTAAAAAATGTCACACTAAAATGGATAGTTGTAAATGTAATGATAAAAGTATTAATACGGTTTTTTTATCGACGACGCCAACTACCACTAGTCCTAAATTGAATAAAAAAACATTCAAAAATGGATTCACACAATTTGAAGAAAAGTTGTTTAATATTAAAAACGAATTGGTAAGTCTAACATACAATTTTATCTATTAGACTCTCTGAGGTGTTCTTGACTCGAATTTTAACAGTATGCATGGGGCTCATTTACGTGTGACCAAACCTGACTCTAACTGACTGTAAGCATCCCGTGTGACCACAAGGCCTATAAGACTGTATAAGACACTGCATCACAAGGCCTATAAGACTGTATAAGAAACTATGCATCACACAGCCTTTCTGACTGTTTAAGACACTGGGCTTATAAGACACTGTGCATCATATGGCCTATCTGACTGCATAAGACACTGCATCACAAGGCCTATAAGACTGTATAAGACACTGCATCACAAGGCCTATAAGACTGTATAAGACACTGCATCACAAGGCCTATAAGACTGTATAAGACACTGCATCACAAGGTCTATAAGACTGTATAAGACACTGCATCACAACGCCTTTAAGACTGTATAAGACACTGCATCACAAGGCCTATAAGACTGTATAAGACACTGCATCACAAGGTCTATAAGACTGTATAAGACACTGCATCACAACGCCTTTAAGACTGTATAAGACACTGCATCACAAGGCCTATAAGACTGTATAAGAAACTATGCATCACACAGCCTTTCTGACTGTTTAAGACACTGGGCTTATAAGACACTGTGCATCATATGGCCTATCTGACTGCATAAGACACTGCATCACAAGGCCTATCTGACTGTATAAGACACTGCATCACAAGGCCTATCTGACTGTATAAGACACTGCATCACAAGGCCTATAAGACTGTATAAGACACTGCATCACAAGGTCTTTAAGACTGTATAAGACACTGGGCCTATAAGGCACTGTGCATCACAAAGCCTATCTGAATGTAAGCATCCCGTGTGACCACACGGCCTATAAGACTGTATAAGAAACTATGCATCACACAGCCTTTCTGACTGTTTAAGACACTGGGCTTATAAGACACTTCATCACACAGCCTATATAACAGGCCTATCTGACTGTAAACATCCCGTATGACCACACGGCCTTTAAGATATTGTGCATTCAGTTTGACCAAACGCCCTTTCTGACTGGAAGCATCCCGTATCACATGGTATAGCAGAAACCGAGCTCTAAAGCCGAGGTTTGATAGAGAAGTACGAGACAATTTAGACTACACGAGCCCTGGCTAGCTTATAGAACAGGCTTTGAACTATTCTTTAATTAATTTTCCTGTTTTTGAATATCAATTTCTTTAAAAGGTAAACTTGAGCGAAACAAGTTTGGACGTATTTCAATTATTACTTCAACTTAGCGATACAGTTTTAGACTTGAACAATCAAATGAGTTCATCAACAAATGTCAATCAATTATTTTTAATTAATTCAAATTCAAATTTAAATCAAAATTTTTTTTCAACCGAATCACCATCGAATTTATCACCTAATTCTCAGTCCGAATCTCCATCGTACAAAGACCCATCAACTCTTAAACAAAACAAAATCGAAGATTTTTTACAAAAAAATTTTTATCCCACTCAAACCGATCAAAATTCAACTAACAAACAACTTAACAACTCAATCACGAATATCATAAACAAAATCAATAATCGATCGACCAAAGTCGAACAACTCAAAAAAGTCTACACACGTGACACTAAACACTCAGGTCAACAATCACCTGTATCCCATAAATTTATTGAAAACATTTATGATAAAACAAGTGTAACTCAATTCGTTGATTCGTTATTGAATTCAAAAACAGGTGATGATTTGAGTCGTGCATCGTCTGGTTTCTATTCAGCCTCGTCTTTACTAACAATGGCCAATAACACTGAAGATGATTCTCAAAATTCGTTAAGTGATACAAGTCAAAGTTATTCGATTAAACAAACCCCTAATATTAAACTATCGAGTTTAACTAATAATATATTAACACGACAACAACAAACTAAAAGCTCATCATCGAATTTAGACTTGACTGATGTTAAGACATACCGTCATTCGACTGTTTCAACATCTTCGTCCAATACAGACTCATCAATTGATCAGACAAGGTTTCTCACAATACAATCTCCTAAAAATCGACCACAAACAAACGGAACAGTCGCAGGTTTAGCGGCTAATTTTAACAACAAAAATCTAGGCTCTAGTAACACTATATCGAGTGGCTCGTCTTGTACATCGCCTGTGCCTACCATCGGGCCAAATGGTGCTCGTAAACCAAGTTTCAAATTTGAGAATAACACAATTTTAAATCGAGTTCAAAATATGAATATGAGTAAACATAAATTTTTAACACCCCAAATGAATGATATTAGCGAAACTGAAACGAGTTATGATAAACGATGTTCATTAAATCGTGAGTATGCGTCAAGCGAACGAGTTATGGTTAAGCGACAACAATCAGTGTGTCAACAATCAAAGTTAATACAACCAGTGAAAGTGAGTGAACACGATACAATGACATCACTCGATTCGGGTATTAATTTACAGTCCGAAAATGAGGACACAAAACTTCATAATGTACAATGAACACAACATGACTTTAAAATTTTTTTTTTTTTTTTAGGCAATTTTTTTTCTTCTCTTCGTTTTTTTAAGGGTTTCCAATAAAATTTATCAGAATCTTTTTTTCGATCTTTTTTTTTTTTTTGTTCGACTAGTCCCATATTCTTGTACTCGGAAGTTTTGTTTTGTTTTTTTCTTTTGTTCGATCCTCGAGAGATGACTTTTTTTTTGTTTTATTTCAGACTAATTTTTTGTTAAATTTTTTTTTTATGTTTGAATTTCTTATCTTTTTTTTTTTTTTTTAATTTTGAGCACACCTTATATTTAAACAATTTAATTTTGATTTATTGCTATATTTGAAAATATTTAAATTTAAAATCTTCAAAACAAAAAAAAATTATTAAAATAAATTTATTAAACAAAAAGTCTTTGGTAGGCTTTATTTCGATAATCTAAATACTCTCGCCTTGATAGCTTGTTTATGTCTTTTAAAACAATTTAAATCTTTGCAAACTACCCCATGGGCTTCAAGTAAAAAAACACTGTGGTAAGGTTCACAGCATCATAAAAACAAACTATTCAAATTTTAAAATTTTTAATCTAAAACTATTTTAAACTTATGTTTTGGGACCTCAGCTTTCATTTTTTACCGGAATTAACTCAAACTTTCTGGGACCATCCTAGCTCCTATGGGTCCAATTATTGTTGATTGTTTTAGGGCTAGGTGAAAAAAAAAATATTTTTTGACTTTCTGACCATCGGACCAAGGGTAATCAGACCCGTTAAAAACGAAAATTTACTTATTTTCAGCCTTTTCGGCTTATTTTAAGTGACCTTTTGACAATCTTAAGTCTTTTTTTTGGTATACTTGTGTTTTAAGCGATATAATTTTTTAACATGGCTTCCAATATTAAATATCTATACAGATTCATGTAGAGCTTAAAATTTAGAAAATTTTCGTCTGATTAAATTTTTAAATTTTATATTTTTTTTTCATAATAGTCGGGTTAAACATTTTTTTAAGGGTTCCGGCAATTCAAAACTTTGACACTATCAAAACTTTGCTATTTCGATATCAGATACGGAATCTGCGCCAAAAAAAAAACACAAAAATGTATATTTTTACTTTTCAAAAATAAAAATTTTTGAAACCCCCCTGTGGGATACATATATGCCCAAACTGTGAGCCCCAACTCTAATTTCCGGGACTTAAAGTCCATTGAAAGTGCATTAATAAGCTGAATAAGACCATACATAAAATTATTCAAGGTAGAGTAAATGTAGAGTAAATGAAAGGCTACACAATGATCATTTAACTTATTTGTTAAAAAAATTACATTCAAGTTCCAAGGAACCATTTATTTTTTGTAAAAATAATCTTTATTTACTCGAAAAATACGGGAATTCGGGTAAAACAAGGAGTATAAGTACCGTACTTGTACTCGTACTCCTAATCGTCCATTTTTCGAGTCCGATTGTATGCAAGGTAATTACAATTTTACATTCAAAACCTAAAAAAAGTCCTGAACGTAAAAAAACCTAAGTGTTTGAGTAAAAATCTGAAACAGTTTGTTTTGCGTTTTTATTTATTCAAGCTGGAAAAATGCATGAATGCTTGCTGTCAGCTGAAAAAACTATGCAAAATTCATAGAAAAAAAAAGGTCTTAAAAATGAATATTTTATTCTTGATAAAGCTGTACGAAGGCTCGAATTCAAAGTTATTAAAATGTGTTTTAAAAATTCCTGAAAGGAAACGATTAAATAAGACGTGGTTAATAATAAATTTCTTTCAAAATTAAAGTAAATTAACAAAATTATAATAAAATTAAAATTTTTTTGTCGACCAAGTTTTAATTAGCACAATTCCAAATATGAAAACATGACCTCTAGTTTAAAAGAGAAGAGAATTTCATTTTTCTTAGTGGTCTTTATACCTTTTCAACTAGGCCAACACCTTATAATAAAAAATTTACAATTATCAGTTAACTTTCCTTTTAGATTTTATTTTAATGAGGTTAGCATTACTTTTGCTCAAATGGTTATATGGAACTAATTAAATAAAAAACTTGGTCATTGTAAAAAAAATAGGATTGGGTACTAAAAATAACTAAATATGATGTTTATATAAGCAAGCAGGATTTTTTTTGAAAAATTAAAAAAATTCTTTTTATCGAAATTCGAAAGAAACTAC
The DNA here is from genome assembly GCA_022207745.1 of Brachionus rubens. NCBI lineage: Eukaryota > Metazoa > Rotifera > Eurotatoria > Ploima > Brachionidae > Brachionus > Brachionus rubens. The sequence continues at coordinate 158,616 of JAJVHD010000087.1, read as the reverse complement.
AAAAATGAAATTGACATTGATCTTTTTAACCGTTGCCTTGACTGCTACCAATGTTTTTGCTGGTGGATTTGCTGCAAGTAGTGGATATGGTGCTGCATCGAGCGGATATGCAAATGGTGCTTCATCAAGTCAAGTTGTTGAATGTATTGAATGTGATGGAGCTAGTAGTGTTGATGCTGGTTATGGCAGTGGAAAACATCAAGCCATATCTCAAACTGGATATACACGACCATTTGTTCAAACTCATGCTTCTTTCGTTCGTGTTCATCCAAGACCATTGATTAGTGTAATTTCTGCTCCAGCTTTTCGTAAGCCAACATATGAAGAACCATCTTATTGAAATATATTTTTTTTAATTTTAGGCTTTAAATAAATCAATCTTGTATTAAATTTTCAATTTTTCTTTTTCGTTAATGTAGAAATTGTTTCGAAATTGAATCATCAAATTTACGAAGGAAATAGACTCTTCATCGAAATATGTTTGCTTTTTCAACTGAAACCTGGCTTATGTCTGATTTCAAATTCTAAACTCATAAGACGATGATTGAAGAGTTTAATTAGATTTGGTGTATCTGATTTTGGATTATTGTAGATGATCTATACAGCATTATGGTCTGTGAATAGTAAAAATTTACTCCCAACCAGATACAAACGAAATTTTTCAAAATTTTCGTATCTTCTTTCTCTACTTGGAAGTACTTTTATTCAACCTCTGAGAAAGCCTGAGACCAAAGACAAATATTCCACAATTAATCTAGGGTTTTTTTTCACATGCAACTTTAGAGGGAAAGATATGCGACATGATATACAACAAAATAAGCGAAATATGCGAGGAAATGCGACTTAAAAAACATTTAACGAAATCTTTTTTTGTTCAAGAATATTTATTTTATCGAATTTGAATTACGGCTATTACTATAAAAAACACAAAATAGAAAAAGTTTGACAAAGGACATAAAAGGGCTGATATCGACTTAAAATAAAAGTCATATTTTGTTTTGAATAACTTTTTGCATTTTCTAGTTGATAGACGCCTATAGTTAGATGCTTCAAACAATCATAGCATAAACTCGACTAGATTATTTCTTTCGTTATTCAAAACAAAATATAGACGATGATGGAGATTATGTCTGTGAACATTTCGAAGAAGAGCCAAATATTTTGGTATTGCACCTGTAAAAACGGCGCAAGGGTAGTGGGTTCTTGTTCACACGTTGCAAGTGTTTTATCGTTTTTAGGCTTTGCACGTGATAATCCGGAAGAACTAAAACCAACGGAAAGTGATTGTTTGTTTGGATATTGCTATGATGCGGCTGACCGATTAACAGAAGAACCGAAAAACATTACTGGTGATGAAGAGAATGATTAGTATCTATTAGTATTATAAGCATTTATTTGAAAAATTATCAAAATAAATGTATGTATTAGAAAATAAATAGAAAAAGTTTTTTTTTGTGTTTTTTCTTTCTAGTTTCATATCGAATAACGGGTACAAGCTAAATTTTTGATATGTTATAAATTTCATGTTGAAAAATAAGAAAAAATTGGTCTCATCCCTCAAATCGACCCGCTTCATATTTTGAAATCAGCAAAACTGAAATTTCGAAGTTTGTATTTTATCTCTATTTTGTAGACAACTGTCAGAGTTAGACGTCGAATTTTTTTTTATGTTGTAGAGGAGACAATTCTGAACGTAGGGTATATTTTTCGGGTATGATCTAAAAATCGGTTCATTAGATATACCAATTAAAGTACCTTATTGGATGGTCTCAATCGAGACACAATATCAAAAAAACTAAAAATCCAAGGATAGTTATACCAATCCAGTTTTGTTAAGAATCGTCTTAGCTCTCGATTGGTATATAAAATTTTTTTTTTTTTGGATTAATTTTATTTTATTTAAATTGGCACCAACGTAAGCCGTTTTAGCCAAAATCTAAAGAAATAAACAAAAAGTCTAATATTATAAAGAATAAGATTAAAAGTTAAAGTTTTTTAGTCCGAGTTAAAAAAAGTACATAATAAAGTTTCATATTGTTTCGGTGCATGTTTACTGCTAGTAATGAATTCATCCATTAAATTATTTATAAGAGGGTTGTTGTTTATAATACAATTGTTGAGGTATGTTTTGTTTAAGTCTTGAAATCTTGTTTGTATGGTACAAAGACCCGAAATTTCTTGTAACTTGATTGTTTTCTCATCGTATTTTTGTTTGTAAATAATGCGAATTGCTGTATTTTGAATCGCTTGAAGTTTTTTGGTTCTTGTCTTTGATAGTCTTGGGAGTATGAATGATGAGTAATCCAAGATCGATCGAATTAATGACTTGTAAATGTTCGTTAAAGTTTTATGAGTGAGCGACCACGATTTTTGACAAAGAATTTTGAGGCAGTTGATTCGCTTGTAGCATTTTTCACGGATATTTTCAACTTGATATTTAAAAGATAAATTTCGATCGAATGTGATACCTAGAAACTTTGGCTTGGGATTGTGTTCTAATTTTTTGTCGTACATTTTGAAACAGTATTTTTTGATTGGTCGCGTTCCATTTGCAAAAATAGTGTAATTACATTTGCTGGGTGCCATTTTGAGTCTCCAATTATTCAACCAAGTCTCAATCTGTTTTAAATATTTGTTCACAATTTTTTCCAAGGAACCATCCTTTCCAAAAATAAAATATGTACAAAGATCGTCGGCAAATAGAAGCGAATAAAAAGTGTTCTTTTTTGTTTTGGTCTCTGTATCATTGATAAAGATCGAAAAAAGAAGTGGACTCAAGACTGATCCTTGAGGGACTCCGGCTTCAATTTTGAAATCTTTCGAGTTTGAGTTGTTGAGACGAACCAGAAAACTTCGGTCTTGTAGAAAGTTCATGATCCAAGCAATTAAGTATTTTGGTACACCATTTTTTATCATTTTGTAAATTAAACCTTTGTGCCAGACTTTATCGAACGCCGAGGCTATATCGAAGAAGAAGGCACATACTTTTTTGCGACGGTTTAAATGATTGTACGATTTTTTGGGAAAGATGGACTAAATTGTCTTTGGTTTGTCTTTTTTTGCTGAATCCGGTTTGCAAGATTAATGTAATATTGTTCTCTTCGATAAATTTTATAAGACGTCGATAAATTAGTTTTTCACATAATTTTCCAAGGCAGCTAGTGAGACTTATCGGTCGATAATCTTTTGGATCGTTACTTTGTCCAACTTTTTTGGGGATCATTGTCATCGTGGCTGTTTTCCAAAGCTTTGGTATTTGGCTTGTTTTTAACGTCAAGTTAAAAAGTTTTAAAATAAGTTGTTTGAAGTGGTCAGACGCATTGCTTAACATAAGATTGTGAACTTGATCAGGGCCGGATGAGGCATTTCGATTTAGTTTTTTTAGCTCGTAATTAAGTTCATCTATAGTAAACGGTTGATCTAGTTGAAAGTCGAGATTTGTTGTTTTGACATCTCTTTCGATTAGATTTTTGAATTTTTCATTAAAATTTGCGTCGTTCGTATCTTTAAATGTATTTTCGAGAAGTGATCCAAAAAGATTTGCTTTTTCGTCTTCTTCGCGATACGATTTGTTTTCGTAGAAAAGAGTTGGTATTGTTTGTTTTTTTGATTTCGGATTAAAAGTTTTTTTTATTCTTTGCCAATAAGGACGAGATGAGGACGCTTTCGAACCCAAAGAATTGACGAATTTTTGCCACTTCAAATTTTTATAAGCTTTGATTTCGTCTTTGATTAGTTTTTTCAGTTTGTTAAGTCTCGTTTTGTCTTCGTTTGACTTAGTTTGAAAACGGTTTTTGCATTTGATTAAATCGATTATATATCTAGGTAGCTCTTTTGTTTCTACGTTTGACCTAATCGGAATTGACTCTTTTGAGCAACTTAAAAGTGTATTCGTGATGAATTCGTTTAGTTCGTCTGGGTCGTTTTGTAAATCGAGTGGTAATTCGCTTGGAAGTAAATTTTTGACGAAGTTCCAATCAGCTCGATTGAAGTTGAATTTTCGAATGTTGTTGGGGACAAACTCATTTCGCTCGATTTCATCATTAAACGTTACAATTGATGGATAATGATTACTGCCCATAATGTTGTCTCGAAGTGTTTTGTATTGATTAAAAACTAGAAATCATCGATGTGTGACAAAAGATGTAATCCAAGATATCCTCTTTCTTGTTGGAGAAAGATTTATATGTTGTTGAGCAATCACTGAGTCTGAGAATATTGTTTAAATTGGATATTTTATCTAAAATCTTACCGTTTTGGTTAGCTGATTGACAGCCATAAGCAAACGATTTACTATTAAGATCACCACATAGAATAAATTTTCGCTCGTTTATTGATTCAAACAGCTCGAAACAAAGAGTCAAGTCTGGTGGATTATAGTATGATATAATCGAAATAGGTTCGTGGTTTATTTTAACTTCGACGCAAACTAGTTCTAGGTTAAAATGATCTAGATCATGCAATTCGATAAATTCGATATTTTTCTTGATTAATAGGCAAACGCCTCCGGCCCCGTTTACACCTTGTTGTCGTTCTCTGTGAATTAAGTTATAGTTTTCGAACGTGAGATATTTTCTTGCTGTTTTATTGTCACATTTCGTTTCATTTATCGACACGATATCCGGATTCGTTTTATTTAGAAAATCGGCAAAATATTTCGTTTTGTTTTTTAATGAGTTTGCGTTCCAATGTACGATTGAGAAAGATTCGTCGTTACGCGAAATTTCGTTTGTGATTGTGGGGTTCATTTTGTGGTTATTGATGTTTGTTTAGGTTTCCATAAACCTTCAACATACGTCATTGTTGCGTTTAGCTCTGGAGCCATACCAAGCTGGTGATGTTGAAAACGAGTTAAGAGATCTTGAACTTGAGTTTTCGTTGGTTGTTTTGTGCTGGGTAACACAATTTTCAACGAGTCTAAGAAGAAGAAGAAAAACTTTGAATTATTGATTTGTTGACTTTTGATCATTTCATCGAATTTGTCGTTTACTACTTTAATTGATTCTTTTTGGTTTTGAATAGCTGAGTTAACGTCGGATAATTTTTTGTCTAGACTGGATTCAAGTTTTTTAAGCACTTCTAATATCTCGGAATTGTTACTAGGTTTTAGAGTTTCGCTGTAGTTTCTATGAAAGCCTTTTGGGATAAATTGTTCACTACTTATTTTGTTGTTTTTTTGTTCTTCGATTTTAGCTTTGAACATTCTTTTATACTCTTTACAGCCTTTATAGTACGACGAGTGGTTCTCTTTACAATTGACGCAGTGGAAATTTTTGGTTTGAATGTTGGGACAGTTTGAATCAGAATGGGCTTCACTAGAACACTTACCGCAAGCAGGCTTGTTTTGACACGATGTTATTGTGTGACCAAGTCGCTTACACTTGCTACATCTAGACGGAGGCCTAGCTGGTTCTTCGACATAAAATCTTTCACCATCAATTATTAATACACCCTCTTGTAGGATCTTTTTTTTTGTTTCGTTCGAATTTAAGACGATTTTTGTTATCTTCATTTGTTCACCATTTAATTTAGTTATTTCGATCGCTTGTGTAACACCTTTACCCTTCAACTCATCTGCGTTTTGACTCAATTTTTTTTCGTTTATACCTTTGACTATTAGTGTAGGATTTTCTGGCTTTGAGCTTAAATCAAGTCTTTTACAGTTAGGGAAAGCATAGAGGCATTCTAAAATTTTTTCTTTGGACTCAGTTGTTTCTGGAAATACTAATAAATTACCATTCGCCGTAATCTTAAGTTCAGCTTGGATTTCATCGTAAAAATAACCGTTAAAGTCGTCCGTTAGTAGTTTGAAGTTTTTGTAGTATTTTTCGTCGATTTGGAAGAACACGATCGGCGGAATAGATTTCTTTCGTTTTGTTTCGGTTTTCTCGGGAGTCGAATTGTTGCTGAGCGGTCTCTTGTTCGGATTGTTGTCTTCGTTTGATCGAGTTTGAGGAAAATAGGACGGGTTTACGCTAGTGTTCGGGAAGGTGTTAGTTGAACCGGGAATTTGGTGTTGAGACGCATTGCCTCCACCACTATCTTCAAAAATCATTTTGGTTTTTTTCGGATTTTGAACCACAAATTATAATATAGCTCTCGATTGGTATATAAAACATGGGCGCTATTTAGTTATGTGAACTGAAAAATTGTGTGAACTTTCTTATTTCAGGTAGCTGAGTTGAGTGTAAAAAAAGATCACATAATTTATCCTTTAAAAAAAGATGTGAACTAAAATTTGATTAAACATCAAGATCACACAATTAACCTGAAAAAATTAGTGAACTAAAAAAAAATTATTTCAAACGTTAATTGAAGTCGATAATTAAGTATAAGTTTAATAGAATCTGATAATAAAAACTTATTAATCTTATTTTTTTTTTCTTTTATTTACTCGACTACAGTGAACAGTAAGACCCCAAGCTTTACCAAAACCCCGAGAACAATGTTAACAAATAAAAGAGGATGTAAAAAACTAATCAAATCACATACACCTGAGTATTTTTAACATTTAAACGAAGAACAGCGCCACTAAATCAACAAATTACCTTCTTTATTTCTTTTCCGCTTAATAATTGTCATCTCTGAACCACAGGAACAAGCATTGTTTTTAGATAGAATACTCATTTTTTGCAATTTTCCTATCCATAAAGACTCATCTTTCATGTCCATTTTTGAAGTGTATATGTAGAGTAAAGAAATTAAAAAACCGTCAATACAAATTTATTAAATGTTCTTTTTATTGCAAGTGTCAGTTCACAAAATATTTTTGATGATTAATTAAGTGATCTGACAAGTTTGTTCAGCTCACGAAAAAAACAAGTTCACCAATTAGTGATCTAGAGATCACATAACTACATAGCGCCAAAACATGGTGATATGACTTTTATTTTATAAGTCGATATTTTAAATTCCGAAACAATTTCTACATTAACGAAAAAGAAAAATTGAAAATTTAATACAAGATTGATTTATTTAAAGCCTAAAATTAAAAAAAATATATTTCAATAAGATGGTTCTTCATATGTTGGCTTACGAAAAGCTGGAGCAGAAATTACACTAATCAATGGTCTTGGATGAACACGAACGAAAGAAGCATGAGTTTGAACAAATGGTCGTGTATATCCAGTTTGAGATATGGCTTGATGTTTTCCACTGCCATAACCAGCATCAACACTACTAGCTCCATCACATTCAATACATTCAACAACTTGACTTGATGAAGCACCATTTGCATATCCGCTCGATGCAGCACCATATCCACTACTTGCAGCAAATCCACCAGCAAAAACATTGGTAGCAGTCAAGGCAACGGTTAAAAAGATCAATGTCAATTTCATTTTTGTAGTTTCTTTCGAATTTCGATAAAAAGAATTTTTTTAATTTTTCAAAAAAAATCCTGCTTGCTTATATAAACATCATATTTAGTTATTTTTAGTACCCAATCCTATTTTTTTTACAATGACCAAGTTTTTTATTTAATTAGTTCCATATAACCATTTGAGCAAAAGTAATGCTAACCTCATTAAAATAAAATCTAAAAGGAAAGTTAACTGATAATTGTAAATTTTTTATTATAAGGTGTTGGCCTAGTTGAAAAGGTATAAAGACCACTAAGAAAAATGAAATTCTCTTCTCTTTTAAACTAGAGGTCATGTTTTCATATTTGGAATTGTGCTAATTAAAACTTGGTCGACAAAAAAATTTTAATTTTATTATAATTTTGTTAATTTACTTTAATTTTGAAAGAAATTTATTATTAACCACGTCTTATTTAATCGTTTCCTTTCAGGAATTTTTAAAACACATTTTAATAACTTTGAATTCGAGCCTTCGTACAGCTTTATCAAGAATAAAATATTCATTTTTAAGACCTTTTTTTTTCTATGAATTTTGCATAGTTTTTTCAGCTGACAGCAAGCATTCATGCATTTTTCCAGCTTGAATAAATAAAAACGCAAAACAAACTGTTTCAGATTTTTACTCAAACACTTAGGTTTTTTTACGTTCAGGACTTTTTTTAGGTTTTGAATGTAAAATTGTAATTACCTTGCATACAATCGGACTCGAAAAATGGACGATTAGGAGTACGAGTACAAGTACGGTACTTATACTCCTTGTTTTATTGAACAATTGTTCACATATTCGGCCAGTTGTCTATGACAAAAATATGTGATAACATTGTTCACCAATTTTGTGATCATTGATTAGGTTAACAAAAAATTATTTTATTGATCACCTCAAACTCAACTTGTTCACATAATATTTAAAAATTCAAACATTTAATTGAGAACACTAGATCAATAAAACGTCTCATATATTAACATTCTAACAGATCCTAACTTATCGATGTTGTTTGGTAAAACATCGGTCAAGTTTTTAGCTTAAAAAAATCTTTTAAAAACACAATCAAAACGAATTCTCCGATTAAGACCACTGTTTCAGTCTCACAACAGAAGGACACTAGAGTAACTAACACCACAGTAGCAGACAGAAGATTTAAAATTAACAATTTTCAACTGCTCAGTTGGTACCTTTGTGGACGTCCATGCAGAGGGTCGAAGGTTCAAATCCAAGTCATGCCCAAAAAATTCAATCTAGGTTCCCAATATAGTACTAAATAATTAACTTTGTATTAATTCAAATTACCGTAATCCCCATTGCATCTTATTAGTAATAAGGTGGGAATATTTGATATGGAAAAAATGTTTTAGTGCTCGTAAAAATAGTTGCTAGTATCTTTTTTTTCAAAATTGAAATTTCTTGAAATCGAAATTTAGGGTTTTAACCTGAATTCACCCATCGGAAGCCTTGCGGGGGATAACGGTAAGTTAATAAATAAGATAAAAATAATCAGGTTAGTTTAAAAATTTATTCAAATTATTAAAATAATGAAAAAATAAATGTAAACGGTTAATTTTACTAAAAAAAAGAAGAAAAATAGATAAAGACTTCTCAATTCCGACGACAAAAAAAAATAAAATTTCCTTCATTTTAAACATTAAAACAATGTAGGGTCTCTCTTGTTTTTTTATTTATCAGCATACTCTTCCAAACCATTAACAATACGTTCTCTTATGTATTCTAATTTATCTTTCATTGATTTCATTTCTTCTAATTTTGAGCTGTTCACCTAAAAAGATAACAAATTAATAAGTTGAGTCTTAAAAAAAAAATTGATTTTTTCCATACAGTCACTAGAGGGTACAACTTTTTAAAATTTTCAACATAAGTTGCTATTGGTTTTTTGAATTCATCGCATTCGTTGTAATAGTACGAATTGTTAACAATTAATATTGGAATTCTGTACTTGAATGAACTTGTTCTTGGGTCGACAAAGTTGTTGTTTTCGTCAATTGCAATTTCAAAATCTAACAAAAAAAATTAAAATTAAATTTTTTCCGCAAAAAAAGAAATCCCCATTTAGCTTACTTGCTGTAAAACTGTACTCGTAAACAGGATTTGTAAGAACTAAATTACTTTCTAGAATTGAGTTGAGAGTTGAATGAACGTCTAGATTGAATAAAATTGAATTAGGGTTTTTTTTTTCAAGTAGTTGTCCTAGCGAAAATTACCTCTGAAAGCTGAATCGACAGGCAATAATGGTTTAGAATCTTTGAATAACCATTCAAAATTTGAATTTTTGTTTTTTATACACAATGCTTGATTCATAAAATAGACTATTTTTGATATTAATTCAACTCTTGACTTGAAAAAAAAATTTAAATAAATATGATCTAAAATAAGTTGGGTAAAATTGGATCTTTCCCGGTTAAACTCGATTAAAAGAATTAAGTTAACTTAGTGTAACAGCTTATTTTGCTTTTTTTTCGAACTCTTTTCACATCACTTCAGTGACACAACCGAAAATTTTGAAATATTATACTGTAGACGAATTATTGTAAGAAGGTAGCAAACGTTACTTCCAAGTTAGTCAAAATAAGTCACGCTTGTACTTGGAGATGTAGCCTCGGACTGGGATCCGGTAACGAGTGGAGTACCTCAAGGATCAGTTCTAAACCCTATTAACAATTACATTAACGGTCTGTTGAAAATGTTACAAAATCTTTGCCTACCATATGCTGAGGGCTTGAAAATAATGAGAATTTTTGAAAGACAATCAGCAATTTCACTTGAACTTCAGCAAGACTTAGATGTACTATGCGAATGGAGTAATATTTGGTCGATGGAGCTTAATTTGTCAAACTGTAAAATAATGTATCTTGGTGGAAACAGGTCTAAGTGTGGATATGTAATGAAGGATTCGGCTGGTTCACACACACACTAAGTGAAACTAGTTAAGAGAAAGACTTTAGTGTTTTTATTTCGAATAAACAATGTTCTACGACTGCCGCAAAAGCAAACAGTGTTCTTTGTCAAATAAAGAATTCATTTTCATACCTTGAAAGAGTAACAATTGTTCTTTTGTATACGGCTTTAGTTAGACCAAATCTGGAATATGCGGTAAGTACATGGTGTCCTTCTTTTAAAACATACATTAGTGTACTTGTAAGGGTTCAGCGGATAGCAACAAAATTGGTGAAGTCAATCGAGCAAAAATCATACGAGGAAAGACTCAGTGATTTGAACAAAATCGTTCACAATCATGAGAACATAAAGTTAACGAGAGGAGTTAATTTTGCTAGAATTTGTCTAAGGAGAAAAAACGACAAAAGATTGGTAAGAGAAATAAATTGTAAATGGTTATATCAAACAGATTGGTTGAAGCGTGGAATAAATTATCTGCAAGTGCGGTGAATGCAAATACGATCAATGTTTTTAAATCGATTATTGACAGAGAAATTTTTTAGAATGGCTCTTTTAGGGCTAAACACAACCAAGCGTTAGTGTAGACAATGTCTACTGAAGTACTACTACTACAACTACTACTTTTATTATATTTTTTCATTGGGTGTCAAAGTTAAATGTTATGAATTTACACTTAAATGACAAATGTTGCGAGAAAATCTCCTTGTTTCGATTTCTATCAATACTAATATGCGGTGTCAGTATGAAACTCATACCTAAAGAAAGATATATACATTCTAGAGGGAGTGCAAAGGAGAGCGACTCGGAGCATACATGGCTTTAGAAACTTTGAATACGTGAAAATGCTTAAACTTACAACCCTTACAACTAGAAGAAAAAGTAGTGGTCTTTTACAGATGTATAAACTCCTAAACATGTTAACTTGTATAAACGAGTTGTATAAACAATTAATGCAACATCACGGTCGTACCGTAAAACAATCTTTAGACTGTTCTAGAACGTCTCAATATTACATTCAACTCATCAGCTGTTGATTGAAAAATATTTAATTTCTTCTTCTTCAAGATTGCTTTGTCAAACTTGTCTATTGGAAGACGATCCCGGTTATCGGCTCAGATCTAGATCTAAGAAGCAACTGCATTTTTCAAAGAATGAGATTTCCTCAAGTACAGAAACTGTCGATTTAGAAAATCGTTTAAACAAAAAAAAAGAGCTCAACTTACTTGATTCAAGTAGCTAAAATTTTGTACTAAACTATCAAACGATCTAACATTTTCAAACATATCCTTAACAGCTTGATCACATTCAACATTCAAATTAAATAAACTAAAATTATAATCAATCAATTGTAACAAATCCATTTTATCATTTGTCCGTATTAAATTATACAAATTATCATTATACATTTTAAGTTCTTTAATACCTTGTGTAAATTCAACACGACTTGGTCCGTCCATAACTCTACACATATAATTCAAATCATAATAATTATACAACCCATAAACGGTTAATAAATCACATATTAAACTTTTATTAAAATAATTTCGTTTTGTTTTTTGATCGAGTATAACTTTAGTGAATAAATTGTCATAAAATATTCCCAACAGTTTAAGAACACAACTTGTCAAATCAGCAAATAACTTTGGATTATAATCGTTTGATAACAAAATTAAATTCGATACTTGTTTAAGTGTGTTTGTGTACTTGTAAATTCTAGTCTCGAATAATTTAACTTGTTCGCTTAAGTTTTTAATTTCATTTTTATTCATTCGGGATTGATCACCCGAAAGACAACATAAACTATCAAATTCGGATAAACACTTTTCCAAGTTACTTTTCAAAATGGACATATCAAAATTTTTGTTTGTCTCAAATTTAATTTTGTTTTTTGATTTAAATAAATTTGATAAAACTTGATTTATTTCGTTTAAATTTACACTATCACCATCTGAGTAATTTAAAATTGTGTCCGCTATTTTCGATCGAATTCGATTCAGAATACTCGTTGTTTTACCTGGAAATGTGTCATAATAGAACTCGTTCATCAAAGCTTCCATCACAGGTGCAACATACTGTAGGTCACTTTCGATCAAATTATCAATATAAGGCTCTAACATGTTAAATTTATACACTGAATATTCGTGATTGTTTAAAATCAAAGAAATAGCTATGCTCAAATCCTTGTTTGTCTGGTTCTTTTGGAACGATTTATCCTTGCTTGTGATAACGTACTCTTTTAGTATTGAGTCCAATACTTTTTTACTCAATTGAATTCCATGCGTGTCACGTGACATCTTTGCCGCTTCTAACAAATACAACCGTCTCATTTCTTTGTCCATACTATTCAAATCGTACGAATAATTCGATTGAAAACGTTGAACAGTCTCAGTGCCTAACCATTTAAGTTCACCAGTACGATTTGCTTCGACTAATTCACTCATTGAAAATATATCAAAATAATCGTATAGGGAATTAAACTTGTTAATTATGTCCTCACGTGATGTTTTTGAAACAAATTTTCGATTCATTTTGTTAAAAGTTTTCGATTGGGCTTTAAAATTGATCAAACTTTCAAATTCTTTGGACGAATCTGAAGTTTGTTTGACAAACTTGTCAGCCAATTTATTGTACAAAGGCTCATAAGTCTTATAAAATGAAGTCTTCAAGTTTCTAGAGTTTCTATTAAACGAATTAATCAACAAGGACATGCATTTTGAACTTGCTGTAAACTCTGGTACAGTTGACACACTTTTAAGATCTGCTAGAAAATAGTTTATTAAACTTATCTTGTATTTTTGGAACATACTGTCCGTTGTGTTGATTCTACTGAGCCAATCTACGACTGAAACCTTGATTTTTTTCGACTTTATCTTGTCTATATTCTCGACTATATTTAATAGATTTGAGTTAAACAATTGGGTGTATGTGTCTCTTTGATTGACTGAGAGTCTCATATGTGGGAGGTTATAATTGTAATGGGACATGACTGTCGCTAGAACATCAACGTTTTCATTGTTCAAACGATCATAATGTTTAGTAATTAAGTTGTGAAAGTAAATACTTTTACCGTCGTTATTGAGTAAAGTTAACCGATTAAGTGTGTACAAACTGAGGATTAATTTGTTATCTTGCTTTAAATTTTCGAACCAAAGTTTGTTAAGAGCGTCTACAGGTGATGGTTCTTGAGTTCCATTTTGATCGATTTCAGTCAACGCTTTACGAAATATTTTGTCAACTGACTTGGTAAAGAAGTGTAAATTCGAGTCACGGTATAAATAAAACCCGTCTAGGTAGTTACAAAAGTCAACAAGGTCACATTGATCAATATTATTGTAATAATCAATTTCAAGTCGATTAAGAACTGATGTTAGTCGTAAATTTTTTGGGTCTGACTTTTGTTGTTGATTTACAAGAGCGAATACTTTGAATATCAAAGATTTTTCTTTAGTTGTAAATGTATCAAAATTCGAGTCAATATATTCGACTAAAGAGTTAAGTCTAGTCGATTTAAGGTGTCTTGCTAGAATAGAATTGAGATCGTACGATGAGTTAAGATTCTTCAATTGACGATATGAATCATCTAAATCTTTGAGCCATTTTAAATTTTTTAAATCGTTTATTAAAAAAGTTGATGTTAATTTTAAATTTTCAAGACATGTTGTTTTATCGTTTATGGTAACATTTGTGTTCTGGATTAGTGTTAAATGATCATTTTGACGTTTAAAACGAAATTTTTTAAGTTGATATTGAGTTTGATATGAACATGTTGTGGTAGCGTACGAAGGGTTTAAATTTAAAAGACAACGATAATTTTTCGATAGAATTCGATTCATTTTTTTAAATTCATTAAACAACAAAACAGCAACAATAAAAAAGCTTTTAGTTTGTTAGTTTAGATTTAAATGAATTTGAATTTCACCTATAAAGCGAGTATAGAGCGTATTTGATTATTATGAATAAATTTTTTTTAAAAAAAAAGAGTGCAAAACATGTTGTTTTAAGTAAGTATTGAGAGAAAGAGTAACAAAAGTTATTTTAAAATTTGGTTTGAAGCAAATGTAATGTTATTTAGAATGAGAATTTTGGAATGTAAAGTTATATCTCTAAATAAGATTCTAATGTTAACACTCATCGTTCTTCTAGATCTTTTATTACAAATCCTCTTTATCTTGTCGTCTTTCTTTGGTCTTTTTTATCTGACGTTAAGCCAAGAAATATAACTTAATTGATTGATTTCAGCACATCAATAGGACATGCTTTTACATCGTTGAATACTCTTTGCAATCATCAAAGGATTTTTTATCCTTTATTAACACTAGAAAGCCCACTTTTGGTATGCTAAAGCCCAACGGGTCTTTCTGACCCATGCCATTAAAAATACACGCTAAGTCATCTTTTAGAGTATCAATCGGTAGCTTTGGATATATACTGTTTGATTATCAATTACCGTAAACGCTCGCAAATTGTTCCTGGGGATTAAAGTAGAAAGACTATTTTTAACCCAGGGATTATTACACATTTGACTTGAAAATTTTGATCATTTTTGTCCAACCGAGAAAATTAAAATTGTAGTTAATTTTGATGAAGGTTCAAACTAAATTGTTGCCCTGGGTTAATAAGCGGGAATAATGGGACTAATTTAGTTAAGCTTTGATTCTAAATTCAAAGCTAGTAGAATTAAAAAACATTGAAAGCTGTTGCTACAACTCTCATTTAAAACCGTTTTTACTGAAACGAATGTCCTTTAATTCAGATGACCTGTAAATGTCTCTGGTCTAAAATTGAAATTGGAGTCAAAAACGTTTTAGACCCAGGGCTCAAAAACGGGTTTTCCACTTTTAGTCCGTGTTAATTTGTGAGCGTTTACGGTAATTGAATTATTTTTGACTTCTGGTCTGTCCGGAAAACCGCGAAACTTCCCGAAAATCAAAAATCTCTTTTATCACTGTATTGTGATTCTCCTTTACAAAAACCATAGAAAACGAATATTTTTATTCTTATGAACGATTCCTTCTATTTTTCAAAAAAATGCCTAAATTTGCATTGAAAAAACTTCCTACAGATAAAAAAATCAAAAATCTTATACCTACATTTTGTACAGAATTTTCTACTCTTTAAGCTGGTCACAAATAAAATATTTGGTTTGGGGTAATCCTGGGAAGAGATGTAAAATAATTAGAAAAATACTTCTTTTTTCTGCTTCTTGGCCGAACTAAATGACAAAAAAATTATATAATTTTATCTAAAAGGCATTAGCGTTTGTAATATTTTGTGCTCTTTCAGAATCTGTATCGAAAATAATATGTATGAGGTCATTTGGGATAGTAAAAAGTGAAAAACTGAGACCAACTCCTTCGAAAAATTGGGACCCCTCTGGTCAAAAGTTTATACCCCCCCCCCCACTAAAAATTTGCCATACATATATTTTCATACACGGAGAACAAGGTTATCAAGTCGGATTTTGCAAATTTGGATAGCGTGAAAGTTTTTCATGGCGCGAAATTTATGATTATGATACAATTTTGAAGCCTCACGCTTTTAAAGTGAGGAAATAAAAAAGTTGACATAAAAATTGATGATTTTATTATTGTTTACAAAAAAAAGTGAAAAAGTTTCTACTTTCTATTTTATGAATCGAAAAATTATATACGATTAATTTTAAAAAATCGATAAAAATATCCAAAACGAAATTGACCTCTAACTGAATTATTTTGCTTTCGTTGATTTCTAACAAATTGACGATGTTTACGTTGTAAATTCGAAAAATATCTTTGAAATTTGTGTTTATTATATTCTTGAGTGAGTTGATAATTTCTTGGACGAGGATACACTCGTTTCTCCAAATCATCTAAAGTAACATTTACACCCTGATTTGGTTCAACTTGAATTACACTTGTTTCATTAATTGGCAAGTATTCACTCGGGTTAGAAAACCCATCAAATGTTCTGTTATAACCAATTTTTTTACAACTTGTATTAATGATTATAATAAATCCAACAAGGATACTGAGAATAACTTTCATTTTAGTTTAATCTTTTTCTAGTAGCGTTCAAAATAATTTAATAATTTCCTAATTTAAGTACCCATGCTTTTATAGGAAAAACAATAATTTAGCTACACAATTTAAAAAGCTTAAAAAAAATTCACTTATTTTTAGATTTATTTTTTTTTGAAATGAAAAAAAATTCCCCATTAGTCATCAATTTTTTTGTTGTTGCAAAGGGTGACTACACAAAAAAATTGATTGTTCACTCCTTATGTTCGAATAAATCGAATGATACTTCAAATGCTTTAACAAATCTTACTCTTGAGTTTAGGTCCTCGGTTCAAACAAACTTCTGTTTGCTCATTATGTAACTAAAACTTGGTCAAAAAAGTCTAAATTTGTTTAAAAAAACTTTTTTATTTAAACAAAAAAAAACTACAAAAATGAAATTGACATTGATCTTTTTAACTATTGCTTTGACTTTCAGGAATCTATTTGCCAGTCGCTAGTAATGGAAATAATGGTTCATTCGTTGGAAAATTGATTGCTTTGTTAGATCATTTGTTCAAAACTCATTCGAGACCACTAATCAGCGTTCATTTAGCTCCAGCCTAAGAAAAATGATCTCAAAAAAAAACAAGCCCATTTATTAAGTTTTTCATTGTCTATAAATTGCCAAGAATGAGTTAAAAAATTTTTCCAACAGTATGGGGTCACAAAAAATTTAGAGCAGCATATTTTATTCTGAATACATTCAAGATTTTGTTGACCAATTTTAAAAATAGTAACAAAAATTTAAAATTAAACAACTTAAGTGAGTATTAAAGAAGGACTTTAAGGCTAATCTGAATTTGATTGTTTTGAAAACAAATAAAAATGAAGTTGATTTTATTGGTCATTGCTTTGAGTATTAGCAATGTCTTTGCTACTGGTTATATGAGTGACGGGTCTAGTGGAGGATATAGAAAAATTATTTATCATCGGCCTACTATACCTGTGTGCCCTCCGCGTCCTCCACCAATGTGTCCACCGCCGCCTCCTGTAATGTGTCCGCCACCTCCACCTCCTACTTGTCCGCCTCCTCCAATGTGTCCGCCACCTCCTATTTGTCCACAACCACCGCCGCCGCCTCCTCCTTCTTGTCCGCCTCCCCCCACTTGTCCTCCACCGCCGCCGGCTCCAATGTGTCCGCCTCCTCCTAGCTGTCCGCCACCTCCTAGTTGTCCTCCACCTCCACCGCCAAAGCCTCAACCACCAGCTTATCCTCCGCCAACACCTCAACCGCCAGTTTATACCCCGCCTCCATCTCAAATCTACACAACAGCACCAGCAAGACGTCCGTATTAAAAAACGGCACGTTATTGATTTACCTTTAACACGTCAGGTTCTAATAAAGTCTATAGTTTTTAATTTACAGTGTTAACTATTAAATATTTTCTGATTTTATAAGAATAAGAAAACATCCCTTGTTATAAAAATAAAACAATCACACTAGCTGTTTATTAATTTTAACCAAACAAAATTCTTTTTATACAGTGTTGGCAAAGGTTTAGTAACAGGGTGTTATTTGACGTCATTTTTCTATTACGAGTGCTGACGCACAACAAAATTTCGTGTTTATTGGTCAGATTAAGTCAGAACTATCGTTGTTACTGTTCGTTTTAGTCGATTTTGTTTAAAAGAAAAATTCAGAGTTGGACCTGTCGGTGTTATGATATTTTATTTCTTTTGAGTTAATTTCATGTACTGCCTAATTTTTTCCTTGAAAGGAAGACTGAAAATCTTTGGTTCCGAGGCAAACAAAAAAAATATATGTTGAGAGGCAGTTCGACACCCTTACAATTCAATTTTACTCCTCTCCTAATAAATGATGAGAGTTTAAGTAATGATTATAACATTGAAGAGGAATTTCAACATCAAAAAAAATTACAATCAAGTGTGTGGGTTGATTTAACAGTAGTTGTGTGCGTGTTGTAAGGTTTTGATTCCCTAGGGATCTAAAGTGTTTTGAACTTTTCGGACACTAGTGTACAAATCATCAGCGTGAGGTAAACACTTGTAGTTATATCAAAAAAAGTTAAAAAATGAGCGAAATTTGCTCTTTTTTTCTGAATTTGCCCCCTTCAAATAACTCAGGGAGTTTTGAAAATACATTTGTCGTGTAGTAAAATTTACGCTCTTACAGAATATGTATAAATATTATGGGGTTGATTATTTAATAAAAAAGTGATAGGTTAAAAAGTAAAGTATGGTTTTAGTAAGGTCTTGACAATTTAGACCACTATAGTCTGGAAAAATTTGATGGACGCCCCCTAAAAAATTGTCTTTCTTTCATTTTTGTTTTCATATGCGTAGATTACGAATTTGAGGTCAAAAATTACTTTCTTAGATAGTGTGAACGTTTTGCATTTCCAGAATCTTATAAACAAGTTGTTTGTTTACAAATGATAAATGAATGATGAAGAAGTGATCTTCTTCCTACACAGAGAGTTTGGGTATAAATACCTGTTTACTTTCTATCTAATCTTCTTACTACAAAATTTGGGTCTCCTCTATTAGGTGAACATGAAAAGAAATAGGTGAACATAAATTTGTTTATGTGAACACATTCTGAGTTTTTATATTCACCAGATTGTATAAAAAAAAATAGGTGAACGTTTTGTTCACTTGACCCGTGAACCTGATTTGGTCACATATTATGTGAACACATGTTCACTTAATCGAGGAGACCCCAAAATTTATCAAATAACATTCAGCAAGAAGTTAACATCTCTTATTCAATCTCAATCCTTTTTCTAGTAAAGCATCTAGCTCTAATTTTACAAAAACGTCTAGTTTAGACTTACAGTGGGGATTTGATAGGAGGATTTTCCTAAAATTTACGTAAATTACCGTAAAATCAGAAAAGTAAAAAATTCGGATTTTACCATATTTAACGGTAATTCAGGTAAATTTACGATAGTTTTTGGAAGTTTTGGTAAAAAAAAATGCCAGTCATTTTTTCTGCTAAATTTCGGAAGATGTCTAGTATTTGAGCGATTTTGTTAATGTGTATAATATTTTCCTCTAAAACCAAAAAAGAGACGTTGATCAATTGTTTGTAACATTTAGTTTCCAAAACTCGATCTTTTGAAGCCTCGTACTTGGGCTCCTAAAAAATTTGACCGAAAAAAATGACTGGCATTTTTTTTTTTTACCAAAATTTCCAAAAATTATCGTAAATTTACCTGAATTACCGTTAAATATGGTAAAATCCGAATTTTTTACTTTTGAGATTTTACGGTAATTTACGTAAATTTTAGTAAAATCCTCCAGTTAGCCCCTAAACTCCGGAACCGGAGCAAAAAAAAACCGGAACCCGGAACCAAAGACTAAAACACGGGACAAATTTTTAACGGAACAAGCACCTAATCAACGGAACCGGAACATGCTAAAAATCGGAACCGGATCACCTTCAGACTAAAACACGGAACCAAAAAAGTTAAGAAAAGAGCGCGTTCATTTTAATTTTGAAATTGGGTACTAAAGTTATTAAATAGTTTTTGCTAGTACCTCACCCAGACTTATTGAAATCTTTCTCACACGTGTTTCATAAACTAAATTTATAAAGCATTTTAAAACTTAAAAACACTTTTTAGTCAAGCGTATTATGCTTATTGGTAGACATTTTTTAACTCATAAACAAATTAAAAGAATCTTAATCAAGAAATTATCAAGAAAAAATAGGCATAAGATTATAATTCGATTCTTATAGATTAAAAATATTTATTAAGTAAGGTTCGCGCCATGCAAAACTTCCACGCTATCAGAATTTGCAAAATCTGACTTGATAACTTTGTTCTCCATATATGAAAACCTAGAATTGCCAAATTTTTAGGGGGGGTCTAAAAAAAAAATTTTTGACCCAGAGGGGCCCAACTTTCATGGCTTTTGAAGAAGTGTGTCTTGGTTTTTCGCTTATTGCTATCCAAAATGACCTCATATGTATTATGTTTGATACAGATTCTGAAAGAGCACAAA
This sequence comes from Brachionus rubens, assembly GCA_022207745.1. Taxonomy (NCBI): domain Eukaryota; kingdom Metazoa; phylum Rotifera; class Eurotatoria; order Ploima; family Brachionidae; genus Brachionus; species Brachionus rubens. Next base: position 138,340 of record JAJVHD010000087.1, on the reverse strand, counting down.
ATTTTACACACGCTAATGATTTTTAAAAATAAAAAAAAAAATTTTTTTGTTATTTAGTTCGGCTAAGAAGGAAAAAAAAGACGTATTTTTCTTACTTTTTTTACATCTCCTCCCAGGATTACCCCATAGCATATATTTTATTAGTAACCAGCTTAAAGAGCAGAAAATTCTGTCCAAAATGTAGGTTTAAGATTTTTGATTTTTTCGCCTGTAGAATAGAAACATATACAATACGAAATAAATTATTTCGTATTTTCAATTTTCGGAGTTTTTTCAAGACTAATTTAGACATTTTTTTGAAAAATTTAAGGAAACGTTTGTATGAATAAATTTATATGTTTTCTATGGTTTTTCTATATTCCGGATTTTTAAAAATTTGTCCCGTGTTTTAGCCTTTGGTTCCGGGTTCCGGTTTTTTTTTGTTCCGGTTCCGGGTTTTAGGGACAACCAAATCCTCCTATCAAATCACCACTGTAGGTGAGAGTTTTGATTTTTACCATGTTATAACTTAAGGCATCCATCATGTTTTTTTGTCTTATGCAATCTAAAAAACGATTTAATTAAACAAAAAAAGATTTTATTTTACAAATAAAGACCGAAATAATTTTAAAAAAATTTTGAAATGAAATAATTTAAAATCGAATTGTATTTTTTATTTACACACAAAAACAAAACAAAAAAAAAAAACGGCCTGATTTATTTAGATTTATCATTGGAAGTTGTTGAAGAAAGAGACGACGATGAAATTGACGAATTTTTGAACATTGTTTTCGAATGGTTAAAATCCGTTGACATTCTTAAATTTGTCTTATCACGTGATCTCTCCGAATTGTGTAATAAAGTCTTATTAAAAACTTCACTAATACTATTAATAGAACTTATAGTCACATCATTTCTAGGACTCAAACAATCACTTTTAATCAAATTATCGATTAATTTTAACTTTGTATCAAATTCTTGATTTAAATTTTTATAAATTTCATCAAATGGTAATTGTATAAGTTCTTGGTATTTATTTTCTGTTTCATTTTGATCCGTTTCTTTTTTGGTTAAAACGTCAATATCATAAAACATTTTTGATATAAACGATTTCAAGTCATTATTTTCGATGATTATTAATTTTAACTTTTTGTCATAGTCTTTGATTAATTCCGTGTACATTTCCAATTGTTTTCTAAAATTTTGAAAAAAATGTCAACTCAGAATTCGAAGGGTTAAAGGGTTAAATTACTTTGATTGATCTAAATTCCATGTTTGTCTTGGACCTGTTTTTGATATCGGATCAGAAAGATCAATATCTTAAAAATTTATAAATTAATTTCTCTCTTCTATAAAAAAGTTACGATTGAAAGTCTTACGAGCTAGATCTTTAGTTTTAGCAGTTGTTAATGTTTGAATTTTAAGCTTTAATTTTTCCATTTCTTTTTCTGTTTTTTTCTTGTCATTTTTGAATTGTTTGTCTCGTTGTTCAAGAGTGTGCTGAAGTTTACGATTCTTAACAATAACAACTTTTAATTTTAGCTCAAATTGGAAAAGTTATGGAGAAGATCTTGAGGGACGAAATCATGGTTATGTACCTGGTAAATCATGCACTACATATTTGATTGAGTTTATTGACAGAGTTACATATGAGATCGAAAAGCAAATCTGATTGATATCATCTACACAGACTTCTCGAAGGCCTCTGATAAAGACTCACACAGAAAACTTTTAAGAAAGGATTAAGTCTTTTCTACTCGAAAGAAAGTAAAGACAAGTTCTTGGTGATGTAGTGTCAGAATGGGAAGAAGTAACTAGTGGTGTTCCTCAAAGCCCGTGTTTGTCTTATGCAGACGATTTGAAGATGTTAGGAGTGTTTAATAAGAACGAATCGGGGTCGACTCAACTTCAAAATTGTCTTGTCATACTGAACTAAATGTATCAAAATGTAAAACAATGTACATCTGCGGACATATGGATAGAACTGGTTATATAGTTCCAATCTCAGATGGTGATGTAATCTTTAAGGAAACTCTTGAAGAAAAGGATTTTAGTGTAGTTGTCTCAAATGACTTAAAATGGAACAAACAATGCTCATCTGCGGCTTCCAAAGCCAACAGAATTCTGGTTAGATAAAGAAACATTGAGAATCCTGAACACAGGACTTGTAAGACCGCATCTTGAATATGAAACCCTTCAACGAAAGTTAACATAAATATTATTGAAAGAGTCCAAAGAAGAGCGACGAAGCTAGTCAAATGTCTGAGAGAGAGGCCGTATCAAGACTTATGGATTTGGATTTAATGAGCTTGGAAGACCGTAGAACAAGAGGTGACCTTATCCAAATGTTTAAAATAGTCAACGGTCATGAGAAGATCAACCTAATGAATGAAGTGAACCTATCCAAAAGTTTGAAGCTAAAACTAAGAAGAAATCACGACATGAAACTAATGAGAGAAATTACCAAGCGTGTCTTCCTCAGTTACATGGTTTCAAATGGTTTCAAAGCGGGCATTGACAGAGAAGTGTTTGGGCTTTCGACCTGCTGTCATTCGACTAGTTTACAAAGTTAACTATTTTTTTTCGGGTTAATACGCTTGGTTTGTGGTTTCAAGCTAAGTCTGGATGGTTGTCGAGTTCGCAGATTCGGCCCGGATGAGTGACGCTGTCTATGATGAACGTCCCACGGTAACTAGAGTCATAAACATACAGCTGGTCTCAAGTCCGGATGAGAAAATGAGACGGCGACTAGAGAAAACAAAAAATCTTACCTCTTCTGATAAATGTTTTATATTTTTAGCCGATTCAGAAAGTTTAATTTCCGATTGTCGTATTTTTTCTTGACTCAATTGTAAATCACGCGCAGAATTTTCAATTGAATCCTTCAAACTTTGTTGACGTTTAAGAAACAATTCATTTTCTCTGTCCAAAACATGATTTCTAAAATAAAATGAAAAAATTTTACAAAAAAAAAGAAATATTTTGACCCAACAGACTTACTGTTCTTGGACTCTTTCAATAGTAGTCAATTGACGTCTGTATCTATGAACTAAATCAAGTGAAAACTTAATAAGTTTGTTATAATCGACTTTGTTTGTGTAAGCTATTGGTTCATAGCCCAAATCACCCAATTCTGAATTGAGTGTATTCAAACATTTAAGATCAATATTGGATGAGTTTGATGTTGAAAATGTTGGTTCAAATTGCATTGAACTTGACGATGATATTGATGATAAATCGTTTATACTTGTATGACTCATTCTTTAATTGAAAATAACTTACAATTTCATCTAAATAAATCGATAAACAAATTATATTGGGTCAATCAATCGAATGAATAAAAATATAATGAACATTTTTAATTAAAGACAGATATCCATTAAAAATAATACCATGGTTACTTAGTTTTGATTTTTTGGTGTTATACTGTACATCAAACAATTTTTTTTTGAAATAAAAACAAAAAAAAAAGAGAAAAAGAAAATTTAATTTGCAATCAACAAAAATGAATAGAAGAATAACCTTTTCGAATAACTTTCGAGTATTCGAAAGAGTAATCAACTTTTTTTTTTTATTTGCATAACTTTTGTATTTTGGTCTTTACGAATAAAATACAAAAAAAATATCGATGATCTAGTTTTACTTTGTCTTCAAGGTACATTTTTTGTAAGTTTTTGTTATTGTTTGATAAACAAACTTTGAATTGAATTCTTAATTTTTCAAGTATACCATGGGGTAAAATTTTAAAAATTTTGACACACGAGGCCAGGGGGGGAGGTGGTATATTTTTGATGTCAAAAAGGCTTATCTGATAACTGTTTTTTAGATTGCACCAGACAAAAAAACATGATGGATGATGACTTAAGTTATACCATTGTAAAAATCAAACCTAAATCTAAACTAGACGTTTTTGTAAAATTAGAGCTAGATGCTTTACAAGAAAACTATATCAAGCCATGCTCAATAAAATTTTTGAAGTGACTATTGATACAGTGTTTGCTTAAGCATATATTTTGACTGTCAAAAAGCTTATCTTTTTTTACATGCATAAAAGACTTTTGAAATGTAAAAATAGTTCAAAAATAGGGGGTGGGGTCAGTAGGCTTGAGTAATAAAAAATTTTCTTTTTTTTTCATTCTGAAAGATTGTGAAAATTTTCTCTAAAAAACTGAAAAACAAAGTGAAAAAAAAGAAAATTCAGAACGGCTTATTTAGGCATTGAATATAAAAATTTAGAGAGGGGACTGAAAGATATGGAGTTCGAATTGTATGTAAAATATTCAAAGTCAATTTGTGAGAAGGATCTTGGTATTTAAATCAAAAACGACTTACAAGTCAAAAATTGCACTGCTAAGGCAAATAGAGTTTTAGGAATGATCAAGAAAGCTTCTAATTTTCCGAAGACATCAGATTACTATACACATCATTGGTCAGACCTAATCTGTAATACGGGCACCACGAGCTGATAGCGTATTACAGATTAGGTCTGACCAATGATGTGTATAGTAATTTGAAAGGGATATCGTGGAGCTTGAAAAAGTACAGAGAAGAGCGACGAAGCTTGTTCCGGAGCTCAAACATCTCGAATACCCTCAACGACTTATAAGGCTAGGCCTTAGTGACCTGAAGACGCGAAGATTGAGAGGTGATTCGATCCAAATGAACAAATTAGTAAATAAAATGGAGAAAGTGAACTTTGTAAATGGCATAAATTTTAGTTTTGGTGCTGGCTCAAGTTGCACTTACAATCTAAGAAGGCACAGAAAAAAGATTCATAGAGAAAAATTAAAAAATTGTCTTCCCAGACTTAATTTTTTTGTTAACAGAGTTGTAAATGATTGGAATAAATTGCTGGAAGAGGTAATTGAAGCAAGAAGCCTGAACAGTTTTAAGTCGAAGCTTGATGGCTGGCTGGCGAACAAATGTGTAACGCTATAGCTCTATGAACTCACTTGAACTGGTTTCAAGTTGCAGTTTATTTCACTACTACTACAAATAAATGTGATTTCGTTTCTTAGAATTCAACTGGTTTTTACAAAACAATCATAACAGCTTAGTTGTTTAAGACTTAAAAGTTAAATTCCAGTGTTTGGTAAAGGTTTGACGGAAAATTAGACAGTTTTCGGGGGGTCATATTCTTAAATTCAAAAAGATGGGATTTAGCATGTAAAAATTTCTAAATAGGCCTAGTGTTGGGAATTTTTTACCCCATGAGCATAGCATCAAAATTTTTGGTTCTTAACAAAAAGTAAAAGCTACTTTAATTTTTTTCTATGAGAGCGGCAAGAAATATTATTTGGATCATTGGTTAAGAGTCGTATATTAAAAAAGCCAATAAAAGTGCTTTATTGATGGTGGATAGGTTCTTCTTAATCGTGAAACGATTGGAGATTATTTTTCTTAGAGATGTGCTGATATTGATCTAGTCAATTTGGTTACTTGTTTGGTAGATCGTAGTGTCAGAAATAAGGATATGCGATGAATAATTGTTTAAGTTTGGAGGGTCAGATTTTAAAACCCATTAAAAATTAACATTAAGTATTTTGTTAAAGAAAATGAAACAAGCGCAAAGAGATTAACATATTGACCAAGAAGTGATGAAAATATTGGTCGAATGTTTTTTTCATTAAAGGTTTTTCTGAGTCGAAAAATTGAAGACATATTTTTTCATTCTAGAGTTCTTCCTTGGAAACAAGGTCTTTAGAATCTTAAAAACCTACAATACTAGTCTTTCAAATGTTCTCTAAATAAACGTTCATGTAAGTTCATGAAAATGAATCTAAACATGTTTTGATACAACCATTTTTTTGATAAAATAAAATCAATCATTTTAAAACTCTACATCAATCCCCGGTAAAATTTAATTATTTTAAGGCTCCGGAAATGCAAAACGTCAATATTATCTAAGAAAGTGATTTTTTCGAACTCAAATTCGTAATCTGCACATATGAAAACCTACAAAACCAATTTTTTAGGGGGTGTCCAAAATAATTTTTTCAGACTATAGGGGTCTAAAGTGTCAAGACCCCTATGGTCAAAAACCATACTTTACTTTTTAACCTATAACTTTCTTATTAGCCGATTAACCCAATAATATTTATACATATTCTGTAAGAACGTAAATTTTACTACACGATAAATGTAGTATCAAGGCTCCCTGAGTTTTTTGAAGAGTGCAAATTCAGGAAAAAAGAGCAAATTTCAACCATTTTTTTACCTTTTTCGATCTAACTTGAGGGAATTCGGAATTTGTGACCAAATATTCCAAATACTTTATGCATGAAAACCCTTGAAAAAAAAACATGAATTTTTTATAAAAAAAAAGGATTTTTAAAATTTTCAAAAAGTGACCAAATTGGTTCCTTTTCGGCTGTCACTAAAATCCGGACACAAGCCTCCTAACACGTAATTTTAACTATCTAAAATCCAGATATTGGCTGAATTTTTTTGAATAACTAAAATGCTGACACGGAATAGCTATGTATAAAATATTGACACTGAATTTTTTTAAGACTAAAATACGGACAGATGATTCCGTAAGTGAAAAAATTCCGAAATTACACTCATCTAATTTGATTTGAAATTCTAACAGAATGAATAGTTTAAAAGTTAAGTTTGTTAGTTTACATGGTGTGATATAGCGACATCTCGCTGATATCATTGGTTTTGCTAATTAACTTAACTTTAGACAGTTGAGTTAGTTTGAGCATAAAAGCATGCTCTAAAATGTTGAATAAAATGACACGAATTGGGAAAATTTATAAAGAAGATATTTATTTATTAATAACTTGAACTAAGATAAAGTAAAAAGAATAGAACAAAGAGTAGAAAAATAAAAAAATTAATTGGTATCTAGGCAGTTTCTTTTAGTAATAATTAATTTATCAAACTATATTTCAACACCTTGCCTTGATTTGTAAATTAATTCTTCATTCTTAGTAGATTCATTGCCTTATAATGTTTAGTCTTTGGAAGTCCTTTTGTTAGAATATCAGCTACCATATCATCAGTTGGCAAATATTGAATTTCCAAAACTTTCTCTTTTAAATATCAATATGTTTTGACCTTGAATGAATCTCTGGATTGTTTGTTAAACATATGGTACTTTTATTATCGCAGAATATTCTAACTTGATTTAGACTAAAACGTAATTCAAATAAAAGTTGCTTCAACCATATAGCTTCTTTAACTGACAGTGTTAATGCTATATATTCTGATTCTTTACTTGATAGGGAAACTATTTTTTGCTTAGAACTATTCCAAGATACTAAGCAGTTTTTGTATTTAAAAGCGTAACCTGATGTTGATTTTCTGTCTTCTACATCACCTGCATAATCAGAATCAGAATATCCGATAAGCTGAAACTCTTTATTAATATCCTTTTGGTAAACTAAACTGTATTTTTTAGTTGTTTTTACATACCTTAAGAGTCTTTTTAAGTATCTCCAGTGTAGTTCTCTAGGTTTCTGCATAAAACGAGATAGAACACTTACAGAATAGTTTATATCGGGTCTTGTACCAATCATTAAGTATATTAATGATCCGATTGCTTGTCTGTACCTCGTAGGATCAATAAATTTTCTTAGTTGTTCATTTTACGTTGTTCAGTTCATTGACGGGCCCAAAGGTACTAATGTAAGACATTACACATGGAAAATTAAAAAACAATCCTATTTTAATAGATGTTTCCAAAACATTCGTTCGGAACATGTGAAAGACCAGTATTGTAGGAGATCTAGTCACTAAATAATGGCCATTCCAAATTAAAAAATGTATTTTAATTTGTGTTAGTTCTGTAAGAGGTTTTAAGAGCTAACGAAAAACTGATTTGATTATTAAAATCTGGCCCGTTTAGAAAAAATCCAGATCGTATAAATCGATTATATCTTAAAGTATCAATTTAATTAACTTAGTTATCATATTTCGTTAGTTCAAGAGTCTAAAATACAACAACAACAACAAAAATAGTATTACTGAACAAACATACATATTGTTTAAATAAACATAATAAAGCAAATAAGTAACGAGTCAAGCAAAGAAAGTTAGCAACCAAACAAAATTGGAAATGAGGAAAAAAATAAGTTTTCAAATAAAAAAAAATCCAACAAAAATTTTAATTATAGTCTCTATCCAAAGGTTATCTAATTATTTTTTTTCGAAATATACTTGTTTGCCTAAGTGCAACAAAAATGATTCTTGTAAGGTTTTTAGGTATTTTTTTAAACTTGAAAAAAGAAAATTTTATTTTAGAGAGAAAAAATGTCTAAATAAATTGAAGTTTATTAATTCAACGAAAGATGCCTTTAAAAATAAATCCTAGAAAAATAGGACCACTGAAAAACGCGCACCCAGATGCTTTTTAGAAAACGAACACCTGGTTGCAGATTTTTACCGTTTAAGGGGCGATGTTTGAGGGTCAATTGGGAGCGAAAACTGAAGACACGTGATTTAGAGCCCAAAAATTCCCCAAGGAGACCTTGTAGGGTGAAATCTTGTAGCTCTGCAAGTTGATCTAACAAGTAACCAAATTTATAGTCATTTGGAAATTTTTTTAGATCCTATTCTTAGGATTTTGGCATTAAAAAATATCTTTTTGGCGGCGGAAATAGGTTTTTTGCAGAACGGAAAAAAGCCAATGAATTCTGCTTACATTAAAACTTTTTAAATGCACATTCTCAAGTCAAATTTTTCAATGGTTGTGGCTACGATCCTGCTTCTAAAAACTTTTAATTTGTGTTGAAGAGTTTTTATTTGGATTTTTTTTATTGTTGTCCTGAAAATTTTGACGATATGGTAAGCAAATTTTTTTTGTGTGGGAACAGTGATAATGACTCAAAATGACTTTAATTATCTCTAATCCATCCCATTTGCCGTTTTAATTGAAAACAGTCTCTTCATTTAAATATGAGCAACTTAAATTCTTTTGTTATAACCCGGCTTAATATTTCGAAAAAAATTGGATCATATGAATTTTTTTACCCATGCTAAATCGAGCTAGTCTCAAATAAAAAGCTCAAATCAGGCATACATTTTTCATTTCATTACTTAAAGTTCGCTTCTAATTTTACGCTTCTAGTATGATGAGGTCTTTTACTTACATTCTTATTGCATCATCAAAGATAAAAAAGATTAAGCTTTTTTTTTGCTAGTTTTAATAAGATAAATTAGTTAAAAAGTATATTCTTGAACGTCTACTTAACTAAAACTAATGTTTTTCATCATCATTAGAAATAAAAAACTTATATCCGGAAAAATATTTTTTGACTTAAGTCGGACTCATGAGTCATGACTCGGACTCAGACTCGTGAGTCATTAATAAAAAAGTGCCTGACTCGGACTCAAGTCACTAAGACTGTGAGGGAATAAGTGAGACCCTTTTTGAAATAAAAATGTGCAAAGGAGTTAAAATAAAAAACTTAGTGATGTATTCGTTCAGATTCGGTTGCCGCTAATTTACTCAATTTTACTAAAACCCGATCCCTAGATGTGTTATAAAGTACGCAATCAAATTTTTTTTTTATGTCAATTTATGCTAAAGCTTTTATTACAAAAAAGAATGTTGGGTAACTCATTAAAATTGGGTTTTGGGAATATATAAACAAATTGTATGGGCTACCCAACCCAGACCAATACCTGAAATCCACAATTTCTGAGTAACCCACTGTGGCTAATCCACATTATGGCGAACTCTGGCGATCGCCATACCTCATAATTTTTAAGTATGGCGCCGCCATAGTAAATATAGACCCTTAATACCGCCATACCGCCTTTCAAATTCTGGATCCACCACTGGTACCCCGTTCCCTACCCGGACCCAAAGCTTGAATTTTTCGGGTACCCACGCCTACCCAATACATTAAAATTAATGGATACATATGTCTGCTATTAATGAAATTAAAAAAATTAAAATTAAGTCCGTGTTTAAATATTTTTAGAGCCAAGGTCCGGGTTTTAGTTGAAAAATTTTCGATCCGGGACCGTAAATTAGGGACAACCTTCAGAAAATTTAATAGGCATTCCGGCGATAAAAAAATCCGTATTTTAGGTACAACCTTTTTTTTAATTCGAAATTTCCTCTCCAATTTTGTTAAATTTTTTTAATTTATGTAAAGCCTTGTATCCTACCCCAGTTCTACCTCAAACTTCTAAGTCCAAAAATTTCGGCTGGTATGATTCAAACCCTGTGAAAGTACTCATCATTAATAAAAATCATTTAGACAGATTAAAAAAAAAACATTGTTAAAACTTATTTATTGGTTTAGAAGAGGACTCAAAAACAAAAAACCTAACAAAAATTTAAAGCAAAAGTTCTAATAATTGAGGCTTAAGTCTCTGATAAACAAAAAAAAAAGAATTATGATATGAAAAAAAACATAAAGGTAAACCCTGTTTTAACAAATTTTTGAATTTATTTAGTCTTTAAATAAAATCTTTTTTTTTGAAAAACTCTCCATTTTTTGTTATTGTTAGACTTAATGACTCAGACTTTTTTTAATTACTCATTAATTTTATCGACTCTCAGTCTCATAAAACTACTTCAAATTCACGATACAAACACAAAAAAAAAATTAAATCAATTTTTATTCACTCAAAACAAAAAAATTTTATTTTTAGGGTTTATCAATTACTTTATAACTACCTCGTTTTTTTAAGTACGATATCGATGACATTAAAGTAGTCATACCAGTAACAAACTGTAACACGTCTAAATAAATTGAATCATTATAACCGAATACATTCGACGGTAGGGTAACTGTAATTAAAACAATTTGAAAAAAAGTATTTATTTTACTTATCTGATCAGCTTCGACTTTAACACGTGATTGTTTAATATTAAGAAATTTTGATAGGGTTACAGGTCTATCGGTTAGATTATAACGAACGTATAAAGAGTATACAATGAGGGCTATGTCACGTCCTAGGATCAAAAATGCTAGTGGTAATGGTAACATTGAATTCATTGTGAGTGTGACTGTAAGTGTACCGATGAGAAGTTTGTCAGCTAATGGATCGATTATACTGCCTAGATACGATTTTTGATTTTTGAAATTTCTTGCTATGTAACCGTCTAAGAGATCGGTTATACCGGCTGCTAGAAAAAGTCCACAAGCCAATTCATGTTGATCGGTGAACACAAAATAGTTTATAAATGGTATACTAGCGATACGAGACATTGTAAGAAAATTTGGAACGGTTAGAATAACGTTTTCGGAATCGATTGTTGTTCGAGGAGGTGTTGATGTCAACAAACGAGTTATGCTTAAAGGCGTTAAAATTGAATGTTTCAAGAATGAGGGTTTTAGGAATTGTTGACATGCTATACGGACTAGGAATTTCATTTTGATATAAAAAGAAAATTTTTTAGAATTTTGAAAATTTATGCAAATTAAATTTTAATTTGTAATTTTTAAAATAAAAATGAGAACCCACTCTTTAAAAAAAACAAGTCTTCATGTGAAAGGATTCATTTAAAATAGTTTTTTTTTTCAAGAGCTTGCTAATTGATAAAAAGTGAGTATTAAAGAGAGTACTAGAGAATCGGTTTTAATCAAATATTTGGGTCATAACAAATAAGTGACCAACTCGAATGAGAAAACTTTTAATCAGATTATTAATAAAAAAAAATTTGATCAAATTATTTGATTAAATCTTGTTGAAAATATATCCTGGTAACTACTCTTGTTTGTTTACTTGATTGATTGATTGTAAGCTTTATTTGTTCATTCTTAAGTTTGTATTAAAAAAATTAAATATTTCCCCGGTAAGAAAGCTTAAATGAAGCTTTTAAGAGTGTAATTTAAACTTGATGAAAAAATTAAGAAATACTTAGGGCATACCAAAAGTTTTGATGAATCTGTCATTATTTTTTAATCAAAATACGCTGACTCCTATCAACATGCATAATTTAAATCTGTATGCGATTCTCTATTAATTGAACCATTATTCAAGATTATATCTTAATTCTAACTGATTTTTATTTAGCACTAAGTTGACCATACTTTTTAAAAATTTAAAAAAATGAAAAATTTGAATTTTCGGTTTTATAATCATACAGTGTTTTTTGCGAAAATGTAACGTTCCATTCGGAACGCGTTCAGAACGGTCTTTAAATTTAAAAGCAGTGCCGTTCTTGTTACAAAAATTTTCCAAAAGGATCCCGTCCTGTTTTTCGTTTTTCATCAGAAGTAATAAGTCTGGGAACGGAAACGAAACCCTTTTTGAAAAACGTTTGGAATGAAAACGGCACTGTTTTTAAAGGCCGTTCTGAATGCGTTCCGAATGTAACGTTACATTTTCGCAAAAACCACTGTATGGGTGTAAAATTGAGATCGAATGCAGCTACGATCCAAAATGACTTTAAACAAGTCTATGGGGACAAAGCCTTTTCATATGCAACAATTGATCGATGAGTGAAAATATTTCGTGGTGGGATAGAGAGAACTAAAGATGGTCCACGTTCTGGACGGCCGAGAACGGCAGTTGTTGACTCGAAATAGATCTAGTTCGAAATGCTATAGATGAAATTGAAGCTCAGATTTTTCTTAGTCAAGGTACAATCGAGCGCATTATTTAAGATCATGTTTAACTTCGAAAAATAGCATCTCGGTTTGTACTCCATTTATTGACTGAAAAAAAAAACTGTAGATTAATAGGGTTCGAATTTGTCAAGTAAATTTGGCTAAATTTAAAAGCGGGGAATGGTGAATATATGAAGTAGTCACAGGTGATGAGTCATAGTTTTGCTGGAGACAGATTGGCCGGAAGCAGTCTAATGCAGGCTGGGTTGCAGAGGGAGAGAGTCAAAGAACAGTAGTAAAAAGAGGGAATTTGAAGATAAAACAATGTTTATTTTTTTAGAACAAGAAGGGTGGATATGATTACATAATGGGTTAGAGGAGGCTGTGCGGATCACAAAACATAAATAGATGATTGCTTAAAACCTTTGGTAAGATTAATTAAGACGAGCAGAAAGACATTGGGTACCAAAAAATTGAAATTTCATCATGACAACGCTCGACCACACGTTCATCAAGCTGTAATAACTTATCTAAAAGGCGTTTTTTTGGAAATGATTTTGATAACTTTTTATTAAAAAAACGCGTCATGATGGACACACTAGACACCCCGTTTTAACGCGTCATGACGTGTTATAATATAGAGACACGATATAAAGACGTGTTTTGACACTGTGTCTTCGATGTCCCGGGTATTGTCTTACAAATTGTATTTGTACTTTTCTATAAAGATATCGCTCTTGTTTTATTTGAAACTAAACAATCGTTCAAGCAAACGAAAATATGATTTAAAATTTATGAAAATAAAAAAATGATGACAAGAATTACTTTTATTTTTTATGAAAGTTTTAGTTATAAATATTTGTGTGAATGCAAATGTTTCTTTAAGATCATACTTTTAGGGATCATTTCTATAGTATGTATCGCCCGAGCAATGTCTAACCATTGCCGAACGCTTTAACCCACGATGATGAGTGAAAGCGAACTCACCTGAGCGCGAAAACGATATTGAGCGATTGTTTTGGTTTATTCAAAACTCGATCGTCATTCATTGATGAACGTTCACGGTTAGCTTTAGTCTAGCCGTTGAGGGTGTGTTTGCATTCCGAGTGGTTATTTTAAACTAAAACAAAAATGAAAAACCTTTAGTTGATTATTAAATAATTTAACTTATAGATTTCAAAGTCTCAGAGAGTTCATACTTGAAAGATAAGTATACAAGCTAAGTGTCTTCAATTTAAAAAACAGACTTGAAATTTTAAGTGACAGGGTCCTTTGCATATTCATGATAATATTAATTAAAATTCATCAAGCACAAGTTTTTTCAGATTTTTAAATTCTGGACTGTTATATTGCCGTTAACCATGCCTTGGCCAGTCCCAAGCCTGGATGTGAAAATAGGAGGGGCGGCAATGTTTCTGTCATTCTTATACCATTCGAAATGTGCTGTATTACGGGTACGTGGGGTCTACGGATTGCGTCGAATCTTGTTGTATTGAGGTGCCGCTGGCTTTGAGCATCATAACTTATAGTACGGGCGCAAGAACTTGTTTTACAGCAGACCCATTTATCAATAGATGTAGTCCTAATGACAAAGTTAACTATTCTACTTAATTTTATGATGAACGTCCCACAGTCACTCGGAAGGACGGCAATAGGTCGTAACAATATCATGGCCGGTCTCAAGCCCTGATGTAAAAATGGGAATCTTCAAAGCGCCTTTAAGAAAACAAACTAGAATGTACAGTTAGTGCAACGATTTTGTAACCAAAAATGAGCATCATCCTCATACTCATGCTCATATGAGTCGATGCTTTCAAAATGAGGATGTCCTCACAAAATGAGGATGAGGATGGGGATGAGGATGAGGATGTGGATGGGGATGAGGATGAGGATGGGGATGAGCATGAGGATGAGGATGGGGATGAGCATGAGGATGAGGATGGGGATGAGCATGAGGGTGAGGGTGAGGATTAGGGCTGAAATTCGGCAAAATTCTTGAAATTTCCATATAATCAAGATATCGTTTGACAAAGATGTTTGAATTAATTTAAAAAATTTATGTTCCAAAAAAATAAAATTTTTTACTTGCTCCATCTTTTCATATCTTCCCAATCTTTGTTTTTCATTTTCCCTTGAACTGATTCGGAAAATTCCTTTTTTTTTAAAATTACCTATTTTTCCGGAATTCTTGGTTTCTTTTTTGTTCTTATCGTGTTTCGCCTTCGATTCTCCAAAAATAAACTATAAAATTTTTAAGTTTTTATTTTATAAAAAAAAATTATCTTACTTCTTTTCCTCTTTTCATTTTTCATAACATCCATTCTTTGTTTTCATTTTTCTTTATGTCACTTCTCATTTATTTCGATTTATTTAATTTAAAAAATAGTTAAAAAAATAAAAATTTACCCCTATTTTCCAGAATTCTTCGATTCTTTTCATTTTTTTTTCTAAAACATAAATATCGTAAGGTAATTTCGACGCAATACCTTGACAAATTTTAAAATTATTTTCGAATGAAGACTACTCATAGACCAAACTTTACTTTTTTTCTTAATTCTTTTTTAGTTAAATTTGTGAAAAATTTGTACGGATCTATTTCCTTTTATCGATATAAATTCCAGAGTGCTCACTTCACGCCTATGATTTTTACTAATTTAGCTAAAACAAACTCTGAATTTATTGGTTTTTATTTTTTCGTTTTCTTACCTTTAGGTCAAAAATAAAAAATCACTTTGATGAAGTCTTTAGTAATTTTTGACCAAAAATTAGTAATAATTATGTTTGAAAACCATATATAAGATACAACCCTGGTCATTCAGAACTTCCAAAAATGAACGTTCATGAACCTTCCTGAAACTTCATGAACGTTAATGGTTCAAATGTCCACAAACATTTTCATTATTTTTCTAAAATTTTCATTTTTCGTAAAAACGTATCTTTTCAAAGCTTTTTCTATATTAATCTGTTTTTTAGAAAACAGTTATATAAATTCTCAGGAAAATACCTCCCATGAATTAAGAAATAAAAATCCTATTAATCATATAAAAGTTATTAGAATTTTTTAATTTTAATTAAGAAAGTGTCGTTTTTGAAAAACAAATAAAAGAGATTTGAATTCTTGTAAAATTCGATAAAATTTTATTTTATTTTGGACTCTGTACCTTTAGATAGAAAAAAAAAGAAAGAAAAAATTCAAAATGTATATCGAAAAATAACATAGAAATATTTTAGATAGAAAAATTACATAGAAAATCCTTTTCATAGAAAAACATTTCGAAATATATAGAAAATTCTTAAAATAGACAGATTTAACTAGTACAACCAAACCTCGTAAATCCGAAGTTCGATAATCCGAAATTTTCATCAACATAGCATTTGAATTATTTTCCCTGACTGAAAGATAAAACCTCATTGAGCCGAAAGCAACACTAGCTACATTGCAGATCCATTATTTTAATTAACCACGGCTCACAAGCCTGATTATTTTATTAACTTGTCTCATTAAGATACGTCTTCTTAAATTGGGCTAAAAATTTTCTAATCTTACAGAAATTTCATCGTTCGTTCGTTCCGGTACAAAAGACTCAACTCACTCCATCAGGTCAATAGTTCCAACTTATTCTGAAGAAGAACTTGTGGCAATTTATATGGTAATTCCGTCAATTTTCGATTTAATTTTTATATGTAGTTTTTCTATGTGAACTTTTCGATGTAAATTTTTTCTAGGTAAATTGTATTTTTTTTCTATGTAAATTTTGAATGTAGATTTTTTCTATCTAATGGTATGGTCCCAATTTTTGTATTAGCTTTTTAAATTTAAAATTGAATTTTTTGCGATTTTTAAATTACCTTATTAACATACATGCATTTTACTTTTATTCTGAGACCGACCAGTCTCAAATTACTAAAACATAGGGTCAACGTACATTTTCCCCACTTACATTTTCCCCGTGTACATTTTTCATACAATTTTTTTCCCTATTTTTTTTATTTCACTTCTAACATTTGTCCCACTTTTTATTTAACACGCAGTACAATTTTCCCTTAAATTTTTTTCCCTGTTTATCATTTTCCCCACTTTCAAGGAACCAATAAAAGTATTTAATCAATATTTTGTATGTTCTGGATCAAGATATTCAGCTCTTTCCACTTAATATTTTCCAATTTAAAGTAACTGCAAATTTAAAGATTGCATCTATTGTCAAAGACCGCATAAAAATCACTTATGGAGCCTTTTTTAACTTTAAGAGAATTCTGTGCTAAATAAAAGACTATTTTGATTTTTTCCACCTTATGTTCTTTACACAAAGGTATCAATAAAATCACGGAAGCTTTTATGGAAATTTTATGAATCTTTAACTAAAATTATATTGACCAGGCCACAGAATCAGATTAACGAAGGCTCATAAAATACATAAGGTCCAAGGAGAGCTAAGAGTCTTAATTTAAAGTTATATAAAGTTTCTATGCTGGTTTTCCCACTTTGTGTTACATAAAGTATGGTCTGTATGTCCGATTTAGTAAGTTCATAAAATTCAGCGGTATGCTGGAAGAGCTACAACGGTATCGTAAAAAGAAATTATGTAAAATTGTTCTTTTACCACATTTTTAATGACAACTCAAACATTTCAATTTTAAACATAACATTTAGTTTGAATAAATGTTATGTATAAAATTGATCTTTTTTGAATCCTTAGAAGGCTTGTGTTATCGCAAATTTTGTCTGATTGACAGAATAGCTTGATGACACCCTTTAATTATTTTTAAAACAATTTGGGGAAAAAAAATAAATATTTAAAAAAAAATAGGGATTTTGCAGATCGATTTGCTGATTAGCAAAAAAAGAGGTTTTGTGCCATTATAAAGATTGAGCTTTTTGTTGAGAAGAATATTGACGAATTTCACCCACATTTCACCTTCATCCCCATCCTCATGCTCACCCTCATGCTCATCCCCATCCTCATCCTCATGCTCACCCTCATGCTCATCCCCATCCTCATGCTCATCCCCATCCTCATGCTCACCCTCATGCTCATGCTCATCCCATCCTCATGCTCACCCTCATGCTCATGCTCATCCCATCCTCATCCGCATCCCCATCCTCATCCTATTGCTCATCCTCATGCTCATCCCCATCCTCATCCCCATCCTCATGCTCATGCTCATCCCCATCCTCATCCTCATGCTCATCCCCATCCTCATCCCCATCCTCATGCTCATGCTCATCCTTGGTTCGCACCTCCTCATTCAGTCATCCTCATCCTCATTTTGCACATCCTCATCAAAACCTGAGGATGATGCTCATTTTTGGTTACAAAATCGTTGCATTAACTGTACTCTTAAAGATCTGATTCAGATGTTTGAGATTGTTAAGAGAATTTTTGTTTGAAAAAAAAAAGATGAATCAAAAAAAGTTTAAGCAGACAAGATTTTAGCCATTTGAAACAACGATCACAATCAAAAAATAAAATTTTATTCGAAATATTTTCAAAAATTTTAAGGACTTATTATCGTTATTAAAACGATTTCTAAGTGGTCTTTAAACTCAGTTCAAAGAGTGTATAACATGAATACCGAATCGATAATCGAATCAGACGAATTCAAAAAGAAACTATTCGAACGTCTACACGGAATCTCATCCAAATTTAAAATACCCTACTCGATTAACCCTAAACTTTCTTACGAATACCCAAAAATAAATCCAATCATATGTCAAAACATAATCAATTGTTTAGTTAAATACCCAAAGTTTTATCAACAGACCCTTCATTTAATGAACAAAATGAACTTACCGTGTCCACTTTATCCTTATGTTCGAGAACCATGTAACATTCGAGTAAATTTAAACCCGGTTGATGAAAAATTTTCATCAAGTGAAAGTGAACTCGAAAGTGATACTGAATCAAGTGTTAAACGAAAAGCTGAAAACGAGGTCCAAAGCACGACCAAAAAAATAAGATTAAAATCAATTTTAAAATCAATGGAGATAAATAAAGTAAATCAAGAACCGATTGATATGACTCAAGTGTTTGAAAAAACAGATGAAGTTATACCTAAAAAAACGATTACTATTAGCAAAAATTTGGTTTATGACCGTGTTGTTGTAGAGACCGGATCATCATTTTCAAAAATTTTGCCAATCGAGACCCAAATTTTAGAGCCTGTAAAGCAGCAAGTTGAGAATGAAGTTGAAACGAATGGGGATTTTATTAAAAAAGATGATTTGGAAAAAAATCGAGTTAAATTAAACGAGTTAAAAGAGTTGCCAGTGTTTAAAAATTATGACCGGGGTGACAAAAATTCGAGGGTTTATTTAAAAAATTTGTCTAAAAAGATAAACGAAAGTGATTTGAGGTTTGTGTATGGACGGTATGTTGATTGGTCTTCAGACGAACATAAAAATGCATTTGATATTCGATTGATGAAAGAAGGTCGAATGAAAGGACAAGCGTTTATAAATTTACCGAATGAAAATTTAGCGGAAAAAGCAATTAATGAAACTTTGGGTTATGTTCTCGATGGTAAACCTATAATAATTCAATTTGCCAGATCGGCTAAACCGAATTAATTAATTTTTTATTTAATTTTTTTTTCTTTTGTAAATTATTCAATTGTTCTTAATAAAGTCAATTTAATTTTTTTTTTAAAAGTCTTGGTATTTTAATCATTTAGGTCAACTCTGATTTTGATTTAGATATTCTATCAGGCAAACTTAACTAAAAGATCTATTAAGGTTTTTAAAAAGTTTAAAACGAAAAGTCCCCCTATCATTTTCACATCCGGGTTTGGGACCGGCCATGGCATGGTTATGACTATGCTCCTGCCATCCACCCAAGTTACTTTGGAACGTTCAGCGCCACTCATCCGAGCCGAAGCTGCGAACTCGACCACTATTCAGACCAGCTTGGAACCACAAACCAAGCGTATTCGACATCAAGTAGAATACTTAACTTCAATTGTCATTAGGACTACATCTATTGATAAATGGGTCTGCTGTAAAACAAGTTCTTGCGCCCGTTCCCATGCTACTATAAGTTGTGATGCTCAAAGCCAGCGGCACCCCAATACGACAAGATTATCAAGCTTTTTTTACTTTGTCTTAAATTTTAAATTAACTGTAAAGCTATTTAATTTACCATATACAAACACTGACAAGCGTTTAAATACAATTTTTTTTTTCAGTTATCATACTCTTGATAACTAAAGCTTCACCTAAGTGTGTAGTGGTATTAACCGAGGACTGACCTTAAACAAGAGAACATTCAACCACTTAACTCAATCTTTTAAGTTGGTTGAGATGTTTTCTTCGAGTAAAGAGACATTTACTGATTGACTTGAAACCTAGGCCGGTGCTAGCCTTATTTCGTATTCTATAGGATAATTAGGATCCACAACAACTACCCCACACACACACTTTATCCCTTAATTTATCATACTTACCTAAACACCTTTTCTTTCGAATTATTTTAGACGTTGAGCACAACTCTGCCGGGTTAAGGGCAGAGGGAATGTAGTGAATCGTTTCGATTAAAAGTTTTGACTGACCAGTGACTAAGCAAAGAATCAGTCGTTTTTATTTTTATAATTTTAAAAGCTGAAGAATGACTCCCTTAAACGGTCGTATATATAGACAATCACGTAGTTCCCTAGCGTATTACCGCTGTGCTCCTGGAGGGAGGGATTTAGTGTATCATTAAAAATGGACATAAATATCAGCCAGGTCATTTTTTAGGGTATAAATCGGTAGCTTTTGACACAGGCTGTTTAATTATAAATTAATTGAATAATTTTTAACTTCTGGTCACAAGATGTTTTCTTTAATAACAGTCTCTTCATTTGCCCGCTGTTCACCTTTTATCTTTAAAAAAGTATTAATCCAAAAATTCAAAATCGATAAACTGGACCGTTGAAAAACATACACCCGGGTGTATTTTTTTTATTTTTGACGATTTGTATCTCTATAACCGAGCATCCCAGATAAAAATGGATTTAATATCTATGTAGATCTCGTTGAGAGCTTTCGATTGATATATAAAAAATGGTGGGTGTATACAACAACTATGGGGGTTTATAAGGGTTCTTTAAGCCAGAAAAGTAAAAACTCAGTTTTCTTCCGCAAATAACTTCACAGGGGGTCTAAATATGGTATAATTTAGTAGCCCTTCATTTACTCTACCTTATATGAAAATAATCTTGTGCATACCTCACTTCGTGTAAAAGTTACACCTGGGTGTATGTTTTTCAAGGGTCCGATAAACTCGATATCTAACTAATGCTAGTTGGAGTTTCACTAACACTAGTTCAAAAATTCTAATTTTATCAAAGTAAAGAACATAAACTTTTCAGGTAACTCGATTAAAGATTTATTTAAAAATAACAAAAAATAAAAAAGTATATAAAAAAAGTAAAAAATGCAAAAACAACTGTTTCTGGTAATCGACAAATTCATTTTATTTTTAGCGTTTCGATTTTTTTATCTAATTCATTTATTTTGTCAATGATTTTTTTCAATTTATCACTATTCATGTTTTTTGCAAGACTTTTTCTTCTATCTTCATCTCCATGAAATATTTTAATTTTTTCAACAAATTTATCCTTGATTTCACTTAAACACTTTTTATCAATACTCATAAAAAAGTCTTCAAATAAAAAAATTAATTTTAATGGCTTTAAAAAAATTTTCTGGATTTCTGTACTATTTTCATCATTGATTCGATGTCTTAATTTTTTAAACTTCAATACATAGGCAATCTTATTTTTTGTAACCTCTGCTTCACTGTTATTGATTAATTTTTCAACTTCACCAATCGATATACCAATCAATATGTTTATAAATAGAATTGGCATAAAAACAATATAAAATAAATAAATTATATAATTTATTAGAGATTCTCTTCTCAAAACGTCAAGTCCCATATTCTCGGTTTCAAGTGAACCAGTCGTCATTGTAATTAATTTAAACAGGGTGAGTTCGAATGTGTTGTTGAATGAGGTTATGTATTCATCACTATTCATTTGATCCAACGTGTTTAAACCAGATCTATTTCGAAACGAAAGCAGAAATCCGATCAAAAATATTAAAATAATTACAAATAAATTGAACGATCGTTTAATAACATTTTTAAAAACATCAACATAGACTCCAAAGTTTGAGAATTTGTCCAAACGTAATAGCAGAATGTAATATGATAGAACGATTGTTGTTGAAAATAGGGCTGATTTTGATTCTGAAATGTCTAAGAATAAAGTTACCAAACAAAGTATGCAGTTGATAAATTCTAAAATATTCTTAGAATTAGAAAAATAGTAAGTGAACTGTAAAGAAATGAAGCTATCGATCATTTGAAATATTTCCAAAATTAAAAAATAAATCGACAAAACAATCGAAATTATTTTGGAAGAATTACTAAGGCTACTCGAAGAAATGTACGATTCGATTTGAATCGAGTAAAATACCAAAAAAGTAACATAAAGAAAAAGATTGAAAAAATAAACACATCTTGGTATATAGTTCTTTTTTAAAAGCCTTTGGGTTCCCTCATCTTTTAACCAGTTTGGATCGCCAATTTCTGAAAAAAATTCTAAAATGTTCCCTTCAGTTTGTATTTCTGACCTTTTAATTTGTAACGAGTCGTCCATTGGTTTATTAGACGGGAATTGTATTCGTTTAGACTTGGCAATTCCTAAAAAGTTAAGATTATTATCATTAGTTTTATTTAAAACAAATTTAATTACATCATTCCAGTCTAACGAATAAAATTGATAAATAAATCTATTAAACAAACAAAATTTCAAATTTTGAATGAATATGAATTTTGATGGGGTGAAATCTTCATCTTTGTTGTTCCTAAGCGGTTCTAAAGCTAAATCTAAATTTTTCAACAAACTCAAAGCTATTTTTTCATTGTTATTTTCAATTAGAATTTCGAATGATTCCTGATAGTCGACTTTTAGAAAAAAATCACGACTGTCAATAAATCTACTCGTTAACTTGCCATCAGAAGGAAAAAATTTATCAAATAATTCACTTTGATTACGTCGACACAAACTTATGACACTTACAGGTGATTTAAATTTCAACACTTTGAACAAAATTTTATCGTCTAGGTCCATTAATTCATCCAGTTGTTTATTTTCAATTTGAAATGAGACATAAATATCGAACAAACTCTTTTCTTTTTTTTTATAGAAATCAAAATCTCTTATAAAGTATTGATATTTTTCTTGGTTTTCCTTCTTGTTGTTTAATACATTTTCGTTTAAAAACATGCATACCAAAAATCGAAATATTCGCTCTTCCGATTTTGTCATTGGTTCGTTTTCGACTGATTTGTCTTCGGATGAACTAACTTTAATAATTTGAATTAATCTATCAGCGTATAATTCATTTTTGAAACAATTTGTAAAATCAACAGATTTAAATTTTAACTCGGGACAAGTCTTTTCTGCAAGACCATGGGGAAACTCTCTTATTGGATTGTTACGAAAATTAATTTCAAGCTCTTCGCTTTGGTTATCAAACAATTTCATGTCAATTGATTCGATTCGATTATTAGAAAAATCGATAATTTTTAATTTTTCTAAACCTTTAAAAGTTTCAATGCCTAGTGTTTTTATTTTATTGTAACTCAAGTTAACATACGTCAGCGAGTGAAGATTTTTAAAAATATCTTCAGGATATTTTTTAATTCTATTTCGACTAAGATCAATTTTTGTAATCAACGAAAAATCGATTTTATCGTCCAAAGGATAAACGCCGGACGATATGTATGCCAATAATAAATCTTGAACCTGGCTTGTCTGTTGAATTTTTTTTTCATAATTTTCATAAGATACAATATCTTGCCTAACTTTTTCATCTTCATCGATCCTTTCAGCTTGCATAGGTGCCACTTTCGAATTACGACTCATTTTGATTAAGTTATAAAAATTTTTTTTTTTGCTTTGTAATTATTTTAGCAAAAACTTTAGTATTTAAATATTTGATGCAACCTATTGAAGCCAAATGTCACCTAGTTTTCAGTTATTTTTTGTTGTTGTAAATTTCACTAGTCTTTTCACTAGTCATTATTGATCTTAACCAAAATCACCATGGATACAGATTTGCAGACTCAAAGTACGGATCAAGTCGAATTTATTTATTATTTATTGAAATTAAAAGGTTTAATTAAGGCGACCGCATTTAAAAGTCTGTCTGTCTGATTTTTGACCTCTTTTTCTCGGAATCAAATTCCTGAAGCAGCAGAAATACAGTCTGGCCTCGATTTTTTAAAACCCTGTGGAAAAAATTTCAATTTAGGCGAATCTTGTAATTTTTTAATATTTTTTGGAATACTGCGGTGGACACAATAAAGCAATCGCTGCGGATTGGGACCGATTTCCCGCCGTTTTCGGCTTTTATATACCCTATAACCGTATGTTTCACGCAAAAAAAGCATGACAAAAAAAGAAATCGCCGGAAACCGTGTTTTTTTTCCTCGTGACATCTCAAATTTGAGATTTTCTTTTTTTTTGTATCCGGAAATCGCAAGACAATCTCTGAAAATCCGTGTAAGTCCCGGACAATACATGAAAAAGGAGGAAAATACGTTTTAGTCGAAAAAAAATAAAGATGTCTAAAAATCTTTTTTCATTGACAATAAAGTCTTAACTTATTTTTTTATAAGGTTCCTGAATGCAAAACGTCCATACTATTATATATCCTTTTAATCTTTATATTATCTATAAAACCTTAATAAACATATCTCTCTTAACCAAGAGAATGATTGGCATGTTGAGAATGTTCGGCATGATGGGTTTAATTAGGAAATCTTTTAAGCATCCTTGTCGCGAGACAATCAAGTTGTTGTATTGTTCCCTGGTGAGACCCCATTTAGAGTACGCGTTTAGTTCATGGTGTCCATATTTGGTAAAAAATATAAATGAGATAGAGAAGGTACAATGCAGAGCTACGACAAAGATGAATTGCATGACTTGGAGTATTCACAGCGATTATCAAACTTGTGATTAACTAATCTAAGAACCACAAGAAAACATGGTCACCTGATACAAATGTTCAAGGTAACAAACAAATACGAACAAGTTAATTTTAGTAACGGCATCAATTAGAGTCTTAACACAAAGCCTGCGGCTATAAGATACGATCTAGAAGAAACAGCCAATGTTTAACACGTGAGCAAGTAAATAATGGTGAATCAATAACGAGTTTTCTTAAAAACTCTTCATTAAAAACGCAAGTTAATTTAAAAAAATTAAAATTGCTTAAAAAACAAAACAAAAAAATGACATTTTCCAGTAGTTGTAAACTTGGTCAGGATCGAAGGAGAAAAATAATCTGAACTAAATAGAAGCGAGTCAACTGTATTTAAATTAAATTAATTGCCAATAAAAGTTTGACGTAGGTTTAGAAATATATCCAAAGCGATAAAAGCTCCAGGGAACCAATACCAGTAAGATAAAAACTTAAATTAATTTGGTTGATTAACAAAATGATTATCGATATGTCGATAACATTTTAGTTCTAATCTTACAGGACTGACACGATTTTGTGTTTTTACTGAAATTTAAGTAATTTTCCGTAAAAAAACAAGGAATTGACGTTTTACAGTACATACTAAAACTAACTTGTACGCGATTTATTTCTTTCCTCTTCCTTTCTTCTTCCCAACTTCTTCCTTACCTCTTCCTTTCCTTTCCTCTTCTTCAACTTTTCTTTTCCTCTCACTTCCGGCATTGTGAAGTTTATTACAAAAAAACAGAACAATTTTGGAAAATTGAAATAATTTTTCTTCTGTTGGTCTTATGATGGATCTGCGCATGTAACAAAGTGTAACAAACTTTGTAACACCATTGAGCAACCTCTGCTAAATTTATGCAAAGTCTCTGCAAAATGCAGACTATTAAAAAGTATTGAAACTAAATGCGCAATTAGACTGCAGAGTTTTTGCAGAGTTTGTACTAAACTTCGGGGCCTACTCGTTTCATAGCATGTATCGTTTCATAGCACATTTTTGTTTCATAGCATGTCAATTATTTTTCATAGCATAAATATTCATAGCAGAATATTTTCATAGCATAATTGCAATTAAAGGAAATTTAATTTGATTATAGTCTAGTAACTCTTTTCTCTCAAATATCAACGAGTTATAATTATAGTCATGTTTTATTCGATTGCTCTTTCCTCGCCATTTTGACCTTAAGGTAACCAAGAATTCTTTTTAGCCACTAATGAAGAGATTAAATAAAAATTATCTTGTTAATGTGTAAGCTTATAATCGCGATTTTTTCTATGAATATGAATGCAATAGTATAGATGCTATGAAAAAATGTGCTATGAAACATTACACGATCCTAAACTTCACAATGCCCTCATTTCCCATGAAGAAAAAAATTTTCAAAATAATTCGTTAAAAAGTTCATTAAAGTTTGAAAAGATCCACCAAATTTTTTTTTTAATGCATGTACTAAGTAAAAATTTGAAAATTGCGTTTTATTGCATGAATAATTTAGATAATTGGGTCAAAAAAAATTTTTTGGACTGGGGGGTCTTGAATATACGGTTCCTTTAAAAACGTTGTTCCAGTTTTTAAGCTTTTTCACTTAAATTTTCTAACAAAAGTCCATATATTTATACATATTTTGAAAAAGAACAAATTTTTGTACAAGGTTAAATATTTTTTATGATCAATAGGTACCTTTAAGCTACACTTTATGGTGCAAAAATGAAATTTTTTTTTTTTTTTTACGTTTTTTTTGATTCTGCTCAAAGGAATGACACAAAACCCCCAATATTTTATTAATCTTCTAAAACTAGACAAAATTTGGAACAAAACTGTGGTTTTACTTTTTTCAATTTATTTTTTACTTTTTGAATAATCGAGGCCAAGAAAAATTAAAAATCACTAAGATGATGGATTTTCATATTTTTGACCATAAATTCGTAATCCTCATGTAGGAAAACCCTAGAAAACATACATGATTATTAGATAAAAAAATTCTTTCAATTTTCCAAAAAATTACCTTTTTTGAACCATTTTCAGCACCCAAAATCGAATATTTTAAAAAACCGTTTTTTAAAATATTCGATTTTGGGTGCTGAAAATGGTTTCATAAAGAACATGGCAAGACCATAAATGACCGATTTATTGAAAAAAGTTCATACATTAAGATCGGCCATGATCTGGCCTAAGATTTCAACTCCCAAAGGTGACCCTCAATTGGTTCGCTTTATCAAAAAACATGGACCATCCCATGCTCTTTAGCAAGAATAAAAAATATAAAATATCAAGGGAGCGTCATACTCACTGGTTCGGGGAAGATTACTTTCGAACAAACTTGAATGTAAATTTTCAATTTCGAAAGCCACGCTCAGGAATGAATTTTTAGTCGAACTAAATAAGAAAGTAGTTCAATTGGATTATGATGCTGCATGAGCTATAATGGACTTGGAATATTTTGTATCTCTGATGGAAGACTTAGCTCTCAAGAAAACATTGATATTTTTGATATTTGCTTGGTCCCTTCAATAAATATACTACAAGACGAACCGTTTGACAATTTGAATCAAGTTCAATGGTATTATGAAGAATTCTACGGTCCTAATCTGACTTTTTTTCCAAATAAATCTTTGAAAGTTATTAGCGTTTTTCAGCGTGTATGACACAACCAATTTAATAATAATAAAGAAAAAGCTATGATGTGGAAAAACCACATAAAATGAGGTTTTACCCTCACTGTGATAGCTTGTTTAAATCTATTAAGTCAATTTTGTTTTTAAATTCATTAACAGTAGTTCACAATTTCTTTCGTCAATCTATTCCAAACGCTTGATATTCTATTTGTGAAAAAGTTATATCTTTGATCGCAATTTTTGACCATTTGTCTCTCTATAACATATTCATGACTTCTTGAGGTTTGACGGAAACAATTGCTTTCTCCATTTTTGGACATCAAGGGTTTGAACCATTTTATCTTGTCGTAACCTTTTACAATCTTAAACATTTGTATTAAATCACCTCTTAGTCTTCTCGTTTCAAGTGTTGTTAAGTTCATGGCTTTAAGTCTATCACTGTACTCAAATCTTCTAACTTCAAGGGGTAGTTTAGTGACCCTCCTTTGGACTGATTCTAGCACAGCAATCTCTTTTTTTAGATATGGATTCCAAACCTGTACACCATATTCCAAATGAGATTTAGATAAATTTTCATTAAATCTTCTCAACGAAAACTGTTGAAACTCATTAATGTAACATTATTTTTTTTGTGTTTTCAACTAAAATTATTTTATTGGGCGTTTTTAATTTTACAAAATTTTAACAATTAAAAAAGATGATAGAGTAAATTAAAAATTTATCTTTATTTTAAAAAAATTTTGCCTTTTCCACAATTTTTTAATCAACTTGATCGTTTTTTTTCAACGTTTCTATTTTTTTATCTAATTCATTTATTTTGTCAATTATTTTTTTTAATCTATCACTGTTCGCAGCTTTTGCATCTTCAAGTCGTTTTCTACTTACTTCATCTTCATGAAATATTTTAATAATTTCTGAAAATATTTCATGAACTGCACTAAAGCACTTAAAAACGTTTTCTAGAACGAATAGTAATTTAAGAGGTTTTAAAAAAACTCTCACCACTTTTGAAAAACAAGTTTCTGTACTATTTTCATCATTGATTCGATGTCTTAATTTTTTAAACTTCAATACATAGGCAATCTTATTTTTTGTAACTTCTGCTTCACTGTTATTGATTAATTTTTCAACTTCACCAATCGATATACCAATCAATATGTTTATAAATAGAATTGGCATAAACACAATGTAAAATAAATAAATGATATAATTTATTAGAGATTCTCTTCTCAAAACGTCAAGTCCCATATTCTCGGTTTCAAGTGAACCAGTTGTCATTGTAATTAATTTAAACAGGGTGAGTTCAAATGTGTTGTTGAATGCGGTTATGTATTCATCACTATTCATTTGATCCAACGTTTTTAAACCAGATCTATTTCGAAACGAAAGCAGAAATCCGATCAAAAATATTAAAATAATTACAAATAAATTGAACGATCGTTTAATAACATTTTTAAAAACATCAACATAGACTCCAAAGTTTGAGAATTTGTCCAAACGTAATAGCAGAATGTAATATGATAGAACGATTGTTGTTGAAAATAGGGCTGATTTTGATTCTGAAATGTCTAAGAATAAAGTTACCAAACAAAGTATGCAGTTGATAAATTCTAAAATATTCTTAGAATTAGAAAAATAGTAAGTGAACTGTAAAGAAATGAAACTATCGATCATTTGAAATATTTCCAAAATTAAAAAATAAATCGACAAAACAATCGAAATTATTTTTGAAGAATTACTAAGGATACTTGAAGAAATGTACGATTCGATTTGAATCGAGTAAAATATCAAAAAAGTTAAGTAAATACAAAGATTGAAAGCATAAACTATTCTTGGTATATAATTTTTATGCAAAATACTTTTGGTTTTCTCATGTTTTAACCACTCTGGGTCGCCAATTTCTGAAAAAAAATCCAAAATATTCCCTTCAGTTTGGATTCTTAACTTTTTGATTTTAAAGAACCATGCTTGTTCTTTATTTGCAAAAACCCTATTTTTCTCAGACTTGACTTTTCCTAAAAAGTCAAGATTCTCGTCTGTTCCTAAAAAGTCAAGATTCTCGTCTGTTCCTTCTAAAATATATTCAATCACTTCATTCCAACCTAATGCATATATAATATATATCAACTCATCGAATAAATAGAATTTAAAATTTTGAATTTTTTTGAAATTATCGCCAATAAATTTCTCATCTCGGTTGGCTTTCTTAAGCTCTTCCAGAGTTGAATTTAAGCATTTCAGCAACCTCAAAGCTATTTTTTCATTTTTATTTTCGACTAATATTTTAAATGCTTTCGTAAAATCGAGTCCCAAATATATTTTATATTCAAAATCTGAAATTATTCTTATTTGATTTCTCCTAAAACTAGTTCTTCTAGGAATATCAATTTCTATAGGGAAAAATTTGTTAAATAATTGATGGTCATTTCGTTCACATAATTTTAAAATGCTTTCAGGCGATCGCAATTCCATATTTTCATTTGGTGAAGATTCATGAATACTGTCTATTAATTCGATCAGTTGATTACTTTCAATAGCGCAAGAGACAAAAATATCAAACAAACTTTTCTCGCCGTCTTGATATTGCGTTATTTCGTTTTTAAAATCATTAAACTTATTCTCAATGTTTTCGTTTTTTAAAACTTTTTTATTTAAATACGAACTAACTAAAAAGCGTAACATGCATTCATCGGAATTTGATTTTTTGGCAAACGGCTCGATTTTCGACTTAGATTCGTTTGCCACTTTTGACAATTTATCGTTTGATGCATCTTTAATTAGTTTATGTAATTTATCAGTATTTAATTCGTTTTTAAGGCAATTTATTAAATTAACTTCTTTAAATTTTATGCCATAAAATAACTTTTCTAATAATCCTTTAGGAAGTTGTTTGATTGGATTATTTCGGAAATTTATTTCTAGTTCACTCAGTCGGCAATAAAACATACTCAAATCAAGTGTTTCGATTCGATTATTAGAAAAATTTACCACTTTTAGCTGTATTAAATCTTCGAAAGTATTGTCACTCACCATTTTTATTTTATTGTAGCTACAGTTAATATTCTCCAATGAATGTAAACTTTTAAAAATATCATCTGGCAAGCTTTTTATACCATTTCGACTTAGATCAATTTCTGTTATCAACGAAAAATCGAAAGTCATATCTCTAAACGCTGGATACTGTTTAGTTGAAATATAAGTTTTTAAAGAATCGTGTACATCGATAATTTTTTCCATTTGATCAACTTTATTGGATTTATCTTGATGTTTTTCTACATTTTTATTGAAACATGCATCCGACAAAGGGGCCACTTTCGAATGAAAACTCATTTTGATTTTGATATAAGAGGTATTTTATTAGATTGTAATTTATTTGAGAGAATCAAAAATTGAAAACATTAATATGCAATTGATGATGCCTTTAAAATAAAGAGTAACTTATTTTCCAATAACTACTTTGTCGTTTCTATTGGCATGATTATTTTATAAAATATTAAAACAATGTTTTAACCATGGTTTTATACATTTAAGAATTATGATAAAAACTAAAATGATTACATAAGACTCAAGCTCTTGTTTATCAACTTTAATTACAATAGTAACTATAGTCTCAAGTAAGTAGATTTTAATGAAAATTTTTGTCATATCAACGAAGCTTGGGGGCTGACAGGGGCTTGAGCCCCCTATTCGAAAGACTAATGAAAAGTATTTTAAAACATAAACATTTAAAACATATTATGTTTTAGCAAAATTAAAACATAATTTAATCGTTTAAAACATATTAAAACATGTACTGAATTAAATTTGTCGATGTTTTAAGACGAGTTTGTTTTAAAATCAAGGCACATTTTGATTGGTTAAAACATTTAAAACATTTTTTTTACGAAAAAAATTCCGAATCATGTAGCTTTATCAAAAATTTTTATAAGCTAGAGATAAAACATAATTAAGTAGATTTAGAAGGTCTTAATTAAGGAGGTTGAGGTCGAACAACTTCAACTTTGAAGGCCTAGATCGTTGTAGGGTTCGTTCTTTTTTCGATGGTTATTTACCTCATTTTTTCCTCATTAATCTACAACTGTCTTCTTCCCGATTTTCTTCTGGGAAAAAAAAAAACAAATTTTGAGATGATTGAAGAAAAAAAATTCTTTGATAAATTTTCGCTTGAACAAGTGCAACTGAAGCGTTTTTTTTGAATAAGCAGTTGTAAAATCATGAGAAAGTATCAATCCTTTTCTTGTACCAAAAAACTTTCCGATTTGAGTCCACTTATTGAGATATATATTTTCATCCATGTTTAAAATTCTGTGCACGAAATCTGAACAAATGAACGCGCATGGAATGAAGTTCTTAGTAAGAAATTCGAGCAAGTCTTCGCATCGTGAATTTTTGCAAACGACAAGTCACACATCCGAAAAGCTTTTTCCGTTTAACACTCTTGAATAATTCTCTTTCACAGATCGAAACATAGAGTCTTTATGAAAAGTATCATGACCACTCTTTGTTGTTTTGTTTAACAAAAGAGACTCTTCTAAGTAAAGATGAGCAGAATCTTATATTGCATTGCGTATGTTAGGAACTGGCGTATTGGAACCAAACGATATTTACAACGAAATCAGATCTTTAAGATTATGAACTTTCTCTATTGTAAAAAAAGTTAAGTAATCTTTATAATAAAAGGATCTTAATGATTTTTCTTAGTTATTTCGAGTATGTCATGCTTATGTGAATGATTTTTGCAAAAATTAATTTAAAAAATAAAGCGAAACCATCCCATTGGCAAATTGAGTTTAGGGATTTATTGTTACTTTTTGATAGATATAACCAGAGTCTAATTTAAAATTAGCATTGTCTAAAAATATTAGGTTGCTTTCCTTTTCAATAACTTTTTCAATCAGCTTCATTTAAGTTTCGGAAATGTAAAATTTAAAAATAACATCAGATGTTAGGTAATATAAAAATTATAAAACAAGATAATTCTCTGGTTCATCTAAGTCAAGACTTTAAATCTTGACTATGTTTTATCTCTAGCTTATAAAAATTTTTGATAAAGCTACATGATTCGGAATTTTTTTCGTAAAAAAAATGTTTTAAATGTTTTAACCAATCAAAATGTGCCTTGATTTTAAAACAAACTCGTCTTAAAACATCGACAAATTTAATTCAGTACATGTTTTAATATGTTTTAAACGATTAAATTATGTTTTAATTTTGCTAAAACCTAATACAATAGACAACTTAGTTTCAGTCCTGTTCAAAGTTCAATTCAAATTACCAAAATTAAATGAATTTATTTTACTTTTTTCAACTTTTTAATTAATTTGATTTGTTTTAAAAAAAAAAAAAAAAAAAAAAAAAACAATTTAAATTTTTTTCCAATAAGACAAAAAAAATGTCATTATGCATATTCGATTTTACATAAAATTCGCTCGAACATAAATCTCAAAATTTTTTCATTATGTATAAGCGAATTTCTACTGTATGTTTTAAATGTTTATGTTTTAAAATACTTCACATAAGTATTCGAAAGTTCATTTTTTCAAAAATTTTCAAAAATTTTCTCTTGAATTTTAAATTTCAATGCATGTAATCGCCAAATTATGATTTTTTTCAAAAAATTAATTTATAATTATTTTTTATCATATATACATGCATTAAAAATAAAACACTACATAATTTGAAATTTTTCAATAAAAATTTAACTTTTCTTTCCCTAAATCAACCAATCATTTATCGATAAAAAAATCTTTGAATACTACAGCTGATCGAGCAGCTAAAGAAAAAAAAGCTCCGTACGTTTCTTTATGGATTACCAGGCACGACCAAAAGTTTCTTTTTTTTTATTAAAAGTTGCTCGAAAGTTGCAGAGATTGCTAATATTTTACGGTTTTTACATACAAAATTTTTTTAAATCTATTAAAATTTTAAACAAGACCCCTTTTTTAAGTAAATTCTATCTATTTGACTAACATAAAACTGTTATCGTTGTAAAGATTCATCTACTAATATTATAGCATCTTCTAATTTTACAAATTCTGAGTCGTTAAATTTATGTGACTAATTACCGTAAACGCTCGCAAAATGTCCCTCGGGTTGAAAGAAGAAAGACTATTTTTAAACATTTGACTTCAAATTTTTGATCATTTTTGTCCCATGGAGAAAATCATATTTAATTTTGATGTTTTTTAAGGTCCAAATCAATTTTTACCCCTTGGGGATTAAGGGAGAACTAATGGCACTAATGAAGTCAAGTTTTTATTCTAAATTTAAATTTAGGAGAATTAAATAAAATTGATATCTGATGCTTAAACTTTCATTTAAATCAGTTTTTACTGAAAAGAAGGTCATTTAATTCAGATGACGCGTAAATGTCCCTGATCTTAGACTAATTCTAACTTGAGCTAAAAAGAGTCGAAAAATTGGGGTCAAAAACATATTAGACCCAGACTCCAAAAACGGTTTTTCCACTTTTAGTCCTTGGTAATTTGCGAGCGTTTACGGTATTATTTTTGAGGGAAATTGATACTTTAGACCCATATAGTCTGAAAAAACTATTTTTTGGACATCCCTTAAAAAATTGTCGAAAATAGGAATTTGAGGTCGAAAATCAATTTTAAATTTTTTGTACAATTTGCATTTCCGGAACCTTACGTTACAAATTTTCTAAGTTCTAAGTTAATATTTTATCTTAGAACAGCCGGAAAAATTCTGGACAATTTAAAGAATTTTTCAAGCAAGGAAAATTACCTCTAAACTTCAATTAAACAACAACTTTTTTGACTGCGGACAAATTATCTTATTGAATTTAAAAAAAATTTTTTTTATTGGTACAGTAGGATTCCATTATTTTATTAATATGGGTGTCTGATGTTTATATTCAAAAACAAACCTTGGTAGCGCCATAGACTTACCGTAAACTCGGGAGTCATCCTGCCGGGGTAAAAAGTGAACACTCGGTTTTATACATTTTTCCGATTGGTCAAATTTTTTTCAACCATCAGAAAATTGAATAAAACCGAGTGTTCACTTTTTACCCCCGAGGTTTTTTCCGCGAGTTTACGGTAATAATACGAGAAAACTTTAATTCGAAAAAAGTAACTTTTTTAGGAGTAAACGCCCCATTTAAAAGTGAAATTGCAAGTCTGACTTGATTAATTCACATTTTTTGCATCCAATTTTGATTTTTTTGTCGTCTCTGATCATAATGTACTGAGTCCAGTCTTATAACGAGTAATAAAAACATTTCAAGACTTGTTAGAGGTTGATCAAAAAACTTTAAAAAAAATCAACAATAAATTTTTTAAACCCAAATTATTTTTTAATCTTTTTAAAAAAAAAAAATATTGCCTTGGAAAAATTTAAATTTTAAATATATCATTAATTGTAAGTTTAAGAGCAACCAAAGTTATAAGATTAAAAAACTCTATCTCTCTCTCTCTCAAAACAAAAATCTAAGCTGCAATAAGATGTTTGATCCGAGTCAGTTAAATTCTTTAATGCACGAGTCTGTTCCTCAGGCTAATCAAACTGTACCAGAAGAAGACGAAAGCGATTCAGTATCGTCCGAAACTTCATGTACTGAACTAACTGATTTTATTGATTCAAACGTTTCGTCTGATTTAGAAAAGGACTCGTATCATTCGTTATGCCAACAAGATAAAGATAAATTAGCTGCTCTTTATCCAAATCAACAAATTTGCAACGAAAAATTTAACGAAATTTTCAATGTTCCAATCGTACCTCGCAAAACCGGTTGTTGTGACGCACTTATTGACTTTGACCTAGAAGAATGTGATGATGAAGCCAAATTTGAGGCACGTGTTTTGCGTTTAGACAAAAAATTTGCTCATAAATTTTTCCGTCAGGACTTAAAAAATCGTTTACTCATTCAAAAAAAATACACTGATCAAGAAAAAAATTTACAAGAAATTGAAGAGGAAAAAAATTATGATTCAATAATTGAAAATTATACGTCATTAGACGACGATGAGAAAAAAGAACAACCGACTCATAGTACTCCGGTTAAACAAAATGTGACCAGTGAGTTTGATCAAAATTTGAAAACTGATCAGCAAAAAGACCTTCATACAAGTAGTCATTACAATTCATTCGAAAGTAAAGGTACTAGTGTTCCGTTTAATGAACAGCTTAACCCTAATTTGAGCCCCATACGAAGACCCTTCAAAACAGGGTCTAACCAAGCTAAAACCTTGGATGAACTTATTAAAGAGACCGAGAATAAATTGAATAATAATGAAGATAAACCAACAGAGCCAGTTGAAGAGCAAAAAAGTAAACTTCACGAGACACTTTTTGATAATAATTTTGAACGGGTTAAAAATATGACTAAATCCGGAAGTTACCCGCCTTATGTTACTAAAGACTTTGAGTCTTTTGCTAGAGTGAGAAACACATCCGAGTCTAGAGTTAATCAATTGATAAAAAATTTTGACAGCAAATCAGCTTTGTCCAACTTTAGTTTGATTAAAAAAGGATCCAAAAATGATGCAGAAGTCAAACAAGGCTCGAGTTCGGGAACTAGTGTTGAATCAAGACCATCTGAGGTCAAGACATCAGAAGACGAAAAAAGTTCAGAGGTCAAACAAAAGTCAGGTTCAGATACAAGTGTTGATTCTAGACCATCTGAGTCTAAGACTTTAAAAGATGGTCCTGAAAAGGATGTACAAAAATCAGGAGATACTGGTCTTGATTCTAAAACACCAGACGATGAACTAAATGAGAGCAAAAGTAGTTCGTCTCAAAAATCAGAACCATTATGGAAGAGACGAAATTTACCTCCATTGCCACCTGTTCAAATTCAAACTGAAGAACAGCTACCGATGTCAGAGGACCAAAAAAAAGAGTCACCACACAAAAGATTTGATGAAACAGACCAAAAACCCGAATTACCAGTTGATAAATTTGCGAGAGAATTAGCCGAAAATTCTGACAAACCGACTGAAATAAAATCTGAACCGATCAAAAATAAAACTGGATTTTTCAAAAATGATTTTGATAGCATGCCTAACATTAAAGATTTTAATGAAAGGCCTCAAAAAATAAATGATCAAGATTCTAGACCACCGGACGAGGTTCCAAGCCCACCTAATGTAGATCAACACAACAATACCAGTGATGATACAATGGACTCTACGTTTAGTAAGGCTGAAAATGAAACTCAAACAAATATGGAACCTATAGAAGAGGAGAAAGAGACTCCGATACAAATTGAGGAAACAGGTAAAGAGTTAGATGAAACTAAAACTTTAAACACTGATGAGTCGCAAGTTAAAGAAGCAAATCGAACTCTAATTGAAGAGGAAGTGGTACCAGAAGTATGTAATATTGAAAAAACTTTGAATGTAATAAGACCAATAGTCATTAGGTATCTAACTAGTTTGGTAAGTGGTTTAAAAAATCCGTTTAATGAAAAAGAGCTGAGTCAAAAATCAAACCTAATATGTAGATTTGTTCATGGTGAATTGAAAAAGTTAAACTCAAAAAAAGTCAAGTTGATTGTTAATGTTACGATTGGACACGTTGGTGATGATTCGTTTAGGTATGCGTCTAAATGTTATTGGAATAATGAAAGAGATCATTTGAGTAGTTATTTATTTGCAAATGAGTTTATATATTGCTTAGTGAATGCTTTTACTATTTCTATTTAGAAATTAATTGAAATAAATTTTTGTTTAAATTTTAAATTTTCTCTTTTGTTGTCACCAGAGATCACTCAACTTAACAAATTGACTTTGTTTGTAATCTTCCAAAAAAGATATCGCTCTTGTTTTATTTGAAACTAAACAATCGTTCAAGCAAACGAAAATTGGATTTAAAATTTATGAAAATAAAAAAATGTTGACAAGAATTACTCTTATTTTTTATGAAAGTTTTAGTTATAAATATTTGTGTGAATGCAAATGTTTCTTTAAGATCATACTTTTAGGGATCATTTCTATAGTATGTATCACCCGAGCAATGTCTAACCATTGCCGAACGCTTTAACCCACGATGATGAGTGAAAGCGAACTCACCTGAGCGCGAAAACGATATTGAGCGATTGTTTTGGTTTATTCAAAACTCGATCGTCAATCATTGATGAACGTTCACGGTTAGCTTTAGTCTAACCGATGAGGGTGTGTTTGCATTCCGAGTGGTTATTTTAAATTAAAATCAAAATGAAAAACCTTTAGTTGATAAAAATAATTTAACTTATAAATTTCAAAGTCTCATATAGCTGATACTTGAAAGATAAGTATACAAGCTAAGTGTCTTCAATTTAAAAAACAGGCTTGAAATTTTAAGTGACAGGGTCCTTTGCATATTCATGATAATTGCGAGGAACGAGCGGCCGTGACGAGCTGATTAACCAGACAAGACCGTTCGGTTTTGGACTGATTAAATCTGATTGGCTCGGAAACCCAACTAATCGATTGGCTAATAACAAAAAATTAGAATCGAAACCGAACTAATTGATTGGTTTTTGAGAAAAAATCTAGAAATATAATCGGCTAACCATTCCATAATTTAACATAATTGGCAATCTATATATTTAAAATTTCAGCGATTTTTTACTACAATACTTTAACATTGTGTTAAAAAGATAGGAAGTAAATGAAGATAATTTCGAGACATCAAACAAAAAAAAAATCCCACGCTCTCTAAATGTGTGATTTTTCGGTTTTCGTAAGATAATTAACAGGTAAAATATAATAAATTTCATCTTTTTCTGTTATTTGTTAATTGACACAAAAGATTTTAGTATCTTATTTTTTTTATTTTTCTCCTAATTTTGTTAATCAATTTTATTTAACTTAACCGGAAACTAATGAAATAAAAGTTTTAAGTAAAAAAAATAAATTTTACAAAATCGTCGAATTTTAAGTATAAATCGTTCCTTTTTGTTTTGTTTGTTTTTTTTTGTGATGAAGGAGCATTTCTAAACCAACGAAATAAGAATAAAAGCGAGGAAACAGTATTTTAGAATAAGAAGATATTTGATATGGAAATGAAATTTGATGAAATTTTCAGAGTGGTGACTGATAATTGAGAAGTTCCAACTAAAACAATTAATTTTATTTGAATTTTCTTTTCGACCGTCCAATGCATTTGCTTTAATTTTTTTTGTTCTAAAGGCTCATTAAAGTCGATTTCTACACCTGCTAATTTGTTCCTTTCGTAACCTTTTTAGAGTGAACATCATTCACATCTGGTGGAAAAAAAATTCATCCATCTAGAGTTACAATGAGCGGTATTTTGCGCTTTCGCACGGTTTTGTGTTTTGAATTCTAAATTTTACATGAGACGATGACCGAAAATTTTCTACACTCGAGGGAATGCTACCTCTCGGTCCATTCGGCTTGACTCACGCCACTCAGCCAAGCGCTCACTGATTTATAAAATGATCAGGCTTGCAAGTGATGGTGACTTAAATTAAAGGTTCCGAAAGGGACAATTTATCAGGTTATGCTCTGATGAGATTTTAACAATATTAGGTTAGGCCAATTCTCAGAATGTTCTAAAGTTAGAATAATTCTTTTTACCAACAAAAACACTCACTCTGTCCGGCATCATGATCCAAAAATGTCTAAAAATTACCGTCTAGCAAAATAAAAAAAGTTAAAAAACATCATTTGAAATGATGCCAATTAAAAATGGGGGATTAGGTTTCTGTATTCCTGATCGAGACTGAAATACATTTACAAAAAGAGTATTTGTTCCTATTCGATTTTTTTTCGGATACACTCTCAGAATTAAATAAAAATTCTTTGTCCTTGAAGATTTAAATGAATTCTCAGTCCATTAATTCAGATTAATTTAGGTGATCTTAGGTTTAGATTGAGGTTTAGTTTAATTTTGAATATATTTATTTTTATTCGTTTACCATTGAATGGGATTCTAGTTAAATTTAAAAAAACGGACGATAAGAAAAAAAAAGAGAATTGAAACTTTTTCTCACGATAAAGAAAATTGTTTGTTTAATTGATGAGCGTGAATTAAGAATAATTTCAAAGAAGAACAGTAGAATATTTTATTGAATAGTTGGCTATTATTTTTTTTTCAATATTAACCGAAACATAGTTTTTGTTTTTTTTATTCATTTACAATTAAGAAGGAACAACTTTGATGTCTTTTTTATCTATTTTAGAAAAAAAAGGCTAAACTTACTTTAGAAAATAGGCCATGCCTTCCCAACTAAATAAGGCAATGCCTTCCATACTAAACAGGCCATGCCTTCCATACTAAATACGACGATGTATTTCCTTTCTATTTGGGAACCGAACTTAAATACTGTTCCAAAAGACTTAACCAAAACCAAATATGATCATGTAAGCAAAGTGAATTAAATATAGCCCACCTTTCGAAGAAAACGACTAGAAATAGGGCTTTATATTGAAGAAAATATCGAAGGTATTGTTTTCAAGCTTTACTTTCTACTAAGCCGATATGTAATAATTGAGAAATAAAATTCTTTTAATTTTTAGATAGATGTACTTTTATAAAGTATTTTTAACTAACGTTTCGTTACTCGCATATTAAAAGCTCTGCTTCGAGTATTTTATTAATTAAAATTCACCAAGCACAATTTTTTTTAGATTTTTAGAATTTCTGAATAAAAATTCTGGACTGTTCTGAAAAACAAAACATTCCAGACAAAAACAAAATAATGAGAGCCATGTGTTAAATTAATTTTCGAATTGGACTTGATCATTTTTTGATTGGAGTTAAAGAACTGAGGTAACAAGAAAAATACCAAGATGCTTTAGACCTGTACAACAAGGGGATTGAAATTGACAAGAGTAACGCTGTTTATTATTGTAACAGAGCTGCAGCATATTCAAAACTAGCTTATTTTACCAGCTCAATTGAAGATTGTAAAATTCTTTGAAAATTGATCCTAGTTATGGTAAAGCTTGGGGTTACAGAACACAAAATTACAACAAAATTTAAACAAAAAAGTTTAGTTAGAAATTAACAAATTTTAAAACCGAGATCCACTAAATTTTCAGATTAATTATTATTTCCTTTTTTTAATAGAAAGTAAAAAAGAGAATGAATAGAACATGGTAAAGTAACATTTATATCGCTTCTATTTAGCGACCTAATTCTTTGATCTCTGTTCTGGGAAAAATGGTGTTTATCGCTTTGTTTTTCTCTTCAGAATGGAAAGATGTGATAAGTGGGGTTTCTCAAGGGTCTGCCTTAGGTCCATCGTATAATTTTGACGTACCGAGTGAGCTTACGATGATTCGTAAGCTTTTCGCAGATGACAGCAAACCAATAATTTTAATAGGAAATTCCAAAGATCGTGAGGAAATTTAACAAAATATAAACTAGATTCTCGAATTTACAACTGACTGAAAGCTCATGCTAGAATACTTTTAATCAAAACTATCATCATTAAATATTCGAAATCAACGATTCACATCATCGAAAAATCTAGTTTGGAAACAAAATCTGGATGTGATGTTACAGTATAATTTGAATCGGAAGAACATTTATCGTGCTCAATTTACTTTGTCTTTGGACGAGTTAGGAATTAATTTCGCCACTGGGATGCAGGAAACTTTAAAATTCTACCCTTCATATGTACGGCCATTATTCGAATATGGGTCGGTACCTAGGTGCTCTTTTTGTAAGCAAGATATATATCGATTGGAGAAAGTTCAACGGCGGGCAACAAAGTCAATTCCTGCTATCAGAAACAGGAGTTATGACGAGTGATT
Source organism: Brachionus rubens (assembly GCA_022207745.1). Lineage (NCBI taxonomy): Eukaryota > Metazoa > Rotifera > Eurotatoria > Ploima > Brachionidae > Brachionus > Brachionus rubens. The sequence continues at coordinate 97,487 of JAJVHD010000087.1, read as the reverse complement.
AGCTTTATTGGATCTAACTAGTCTATAGGAAAGAGGACGACTTAGAGAGGTGACTTATTTCAATTGTATAAAACTGGAAATTTTCCTCAAAAGATAAATTGGTATCATCCTGTGGTCAAAATTCCTAGTTCAACTTCAACGGGCCTGCAAACAGCAGAAGACAAAATGGATCCAGAAGTAAATTTGTCAAGTCAAGTTGAATTTTTTATGATTGAAAGATATCATTAGACTGCTATTCGACAATTATTTTAAATCACTGTCTAGTTAACATGCCTCATAATCAGATTAATAGGCAGATTAATAGGGAATTATTATTCAAATTTGTGCCCATATATCAACGATATGTTTAAAAAAACAAAAAAATTTTGTCTAATCTTTATTTTAAAACTTGAAAAAAAAACTAAAATATTATAAATCTAAAATGCTTTGTATTCAAACTTGAATGACAAATCTTTTTTTTATAATTTACTTCTGTCAATGTAGTAAACAGTATCGATAGCAACACGGTCCAACTCAGCTGGTTGTGGGTTAAACTCCTCACTAGCTTTGCTAACAACTTCACTAGCTGCTTCAGCATTCAAACGATAAGCTGTCAAATGATCCGAAGTAGTATTATCCAATGATAAACCTTTCTTTTTTTCAGGTGTAGCTTCATAACCACCCTTGGCCATGTTCAACCACAAATTATAATCGTGATCAATTTGTTTCAAAGCAAATTCACGATTAAAAAATTTACCATTTTCAGCAAAGTTATTAGCTGGTTTACCGGTTGGAATTTTATAAATTTTGAACCAATCACGTGTGGCATCTAATAAACCTTGACAATGAGTCTCAACATCGTTGATATCATTTAATTTAGAAGCTAATGGATCATTTACATCAATGCAAATTATTTTCCAATCAGCTTCACCCTCATCAATTAAACCCAAAGCGCCCAATACTTTAACTTGAACAACAGATCCACGTTCGTGTACACGTGATCCAATTTCGCATACATCCAATGGATCATTGTCTCCATTACAACCAGTAGTCTCGTCTTTAACATTCGGGTCTTCCCATGTTTGTGGCAAAGCACCGTAGTTCCAGATATAACCGTGGTGTGGAAAACAATTGTTAACAAAACGTAATTTGTTATTTTTAACGTCTTGAGTGATCGGATTCAAACGGTCTTTTTTACTTATTTCCATTTTAGCATTTGACCAACGTGGAATTTCAATGACTACATTGAAAACGTTATTGGCACGATCAGCGAACAATGGAATATCGTGAAAAGGGCTAACAAGTTGATTTGTTTTAGTGTCTTTTATGTAGCATTTGTAGCTTGTTGTGTTCAATTGACCTCTTTCGTGACGTACGTAAGACATTTTTTTGTTTTTATTCTAAAATTTTTTCTATCTGAAATAAAAAAAAAATAATTTCAAAATAAAAAGAAGAAAATTCTAGTAGAAAGTTTTCAACACGTTGAACAAAGCTTTTGAATAATACTAGAAAAAATTTGAAAAAAAAAATTTTTTTCTGTGTAAAATTTATTAAATGTTGCAAAATATTTTTTTTTTCTAAAAATGTGTTTTTGATTTCCAATGTTAAAAAATTGATAAGATTTTAAATTAAATCTTTCTGGTATTTATAGAGATAAAAAAAGTCTACTCAACTACCACCTTTAGAAAATAGGACAAGTCGATTCGTATAGAGACCAAACCCTTGTTTACTTAACAATAATTGATATCCTTTAGCAAATAGCTTTAATAAATTTATCGAGTTAAAACTCATTTGAGCTTAATCTTAGTCTAAGTAAATATGACATTACAATTTAAGTGAGAATATTGCTTTCGGCTATTCGCACATTAAACAAAAATACCACAAAGTTTCTTACTTTCGTTAAAATGTTTCTGACATATTACAGTAAATGGAAGAAATTTGAAAAAAATCATTTAATATCCAAAAGTTTATGTTTGGACTATCGAAAAATCAAGAATATGTTTTGCAATAAGATCTTAAAGCTTTATGTATGTCAAGAACTCTTGTATGCTCGAGAGTCGTGGGCCATAATAAAATTCTCAAAATGATCGGGAATCAATTTTTTTAGTAGCCTTTTGTAAGAACTTAATTAAAAGATTTTAACCGAAAAAATCATGTCAACTTTTTGATTACAATGTAGACCTCTTATGAATAATTCCTTTTATCCATTTTAAGTCATCAATTACAACCCTGGTCATTCAAAAATTCGAAAAATGAACGTTGACTGAACCTTCAGAAACCTTCATAAATGTATAATTTATAGAATGATTTTAATTAAAATTACAAAAATTTTGTATTCCCTAAAGCTGTGATGACACATCATAAAAACGATATGATCATCACTCTAAAGATTTCATAATTTGATAATTAATTTATAATGCTTGCCTAGAAGATTTTGATCATAGTCATATTTTAAGTGGTCTATATCTTTTCTTCTTCTTCTTTATTCGACTGTTGTTTTGCAACATTCGGCGACGTATGATTTCCATAATTTGCGATCACTGGCGAGTTTCTCAATTTCAGCTCTTGTTACTTCCGCACGTTTCGGGAACAATAATTCACAGATGTATTTAAAGTAGCTCGTGGGCTTACGTCCTCGTTTGCAAGTGCCTAATCCGGCTTCGGGTTCGTAAAATATAAAAATTTTTGCTGGCTCACTTTCTGGTCTTCTAAGCGTGTGACCAACCCAGCAGAGCTGTCTTTGGAGGAGCTTCGATACAATCGGTTTCTGCTCAACTCTTTTGTAAATTTCTTCATTTGTTACTTTGTCCAAAGGCTTTATACCTAGCCACATTCGATAGCACGTCGTAGCAAAACTATTCAGCTTGTTTTTTATCTCGTTGTTGACAATCCATGTTTCACAGCCGTATAGAAGTATGGACACTACTGTAGCTTCAAATATGCTAGCTTTCAACTTGATTGGAACATAATTCGCTTTCCAGATCTTCTCCATTTTCCAATAAGCAGCCCATGCTAGTGACTTACGATGGATGAAATCCGCTTCCGTGGACTTGAGTTTTGAACCTAAATATTTAAAATCCTCAACTTTATTTACCTGTTGGTCTCCAAGCGGTAAAGCGGTCGCTGTCGATTGCCCGTTTAGGATCATACACTCCGTTTTTGCTGGCTCTCCTAAGTGGTCTATATACTTTGGAAAAATAAATGGAGGAAATTTTGAAAAACCCAAAATGATAAATTAAATGTTACCGAATGACTTTCTAATCAATTTTACCCTATTTCCGTGCTGATAATAGTCAAGGATGCCCAAAAGTTGCTCGAGCAACTTGCAAAACCATCGAAAACAGTTCCATTTGAAAAATATTTTCATAATCTCCTACCCTAATTATCATTTTCAGAAAGCATATTAGCAAATCTTCAAGAAGATCTAAGAGCTATTTCAGCACTTTCATGCTGAAAAAAGCAACTTTTGGGCGTCCCTGATAATAGTCCCCAAAATCGGCAACATTTTGAGCTCATTTTGATTATTTCACATGGTACTTAATGCGCTCTATCCGAAATTCAAACGACTTTAAAGTGTCTGGATTTGCTTTTTTCTAGAAGAAGGGGTATTTAGTAAGGCACAAATTAGCAAAGAAATTCGGTAATTTGGTTGTATTACTGTAAATTGTATACAGTCTTCGTTTAAATTGAAAAAGTATTGCATTTGCTAAAACTGCGATGATTCTTGTTAAAATCAAGAATTCTTGATAAGATATTGTATATACTTGAACGCGTTCTGAATTAGGTAAATAAAGCTTTTAAGAGACAAATAAACACGTGAAGCCAAATAAAATATTTTCAAAAATTACTTAACTACCTCTGTAATTAAACATTTGGTTTAAATATACATTGATAAACTAATTTAGGTTTTGAAAATATTTCCTTTACGTCAAATTAATACCATGACAACATTTAATAATATTAGTCTAGGTTTGTTTGAAACATCTTATAAACTAATTAAAAATTGTATATTTATTTCTTACATCAGATTACTCAAGTTGTCTTAAGAAGTCTTTAATTTAGATTTACGCAAATCAACTAATTTCTTGAGTTTGAAATTTGAATAGAATTTGAGTCGTAAAACCTTGTTTTTGTCCTGGGATTCTAAGTTAGGTTTTACGGTATTGGCTTTTTTAAAATTTATGAGCTACCGTAAAACCTCGCGAGCTGCCCCATCCCCAGGTCATACTTTTATAAAAAGAATGATATGATTTGTTAGACTAAAAAATGCTCAACCGTTTACAGCAAAGTTTTTTCTATCGACTAATAACAATTTAATCAATATTTAAATTTTCTAATGTCTTGTACTGGACTTTCTAAAATCTTTTACCCCATGGGGTACCTCGCGGGGTTTTACGGTAAGTTTGTGTGTAAATCAAAAGCGGTATCTCTAAGTTTTAAGATAATTTCAGTTTCAGCTTAATTACTAGTGCAGCTTACTCTGAAATTAAAAGATCTTTCAACACATGTTGAACCAATTTAAGTTTCAGTATTCACGTTAACTGAAAATTGGAACTCTTCGATTTCCCAAAGTCTTTTTCATAATTAGATTAATGCTTAATTTACCATTAATCCCCCACACAGCACTCCATTAGGGAAAAATTTAGTCATTCAGTGTCAATTCATAATTAAAGGTCAAAGCAAACCTTAATAATGGTATTAAAACTCGGGGAATTCATATGGTTTGTCAGGTTTACTGTTTCAAAAGCTACAAGTACAGAGTCAGACCTTAAGACTTTTGAACGTCGCAACCTCCAGTCTTCAAATCATTTTATAAAGTTGAGAGGTCGAAACTAATGATATTTTTTTGGCAAACAGAGATGTAACAAAAAAAAGAGCTAATTCACAAAATCAATCGAAAAGATCGAAAATAACTGTCACAATTAACTGCTCAAGCTCAAGACAAAGATTTTAAAATTATTTTAATTTAAGTTTAAATGTTTTATTTCTCAATTTTTCTAATAAAAATACTTTAAAAAATATGTAAATTTGAAATTTTATTTTTTCATTTGTTTAACAGCTGGATCTGGTGGTTCTGGTATATCAAAATCATCCAAAAATTTCTCTTGATTAATAGCAAACATTGTATACGCATAAACACTCAATACAAAACCAAACAACAATGCGCCTGTTACTCTATAATGTTTTCTAAGCGTTTGTTCACGTTTAAAACGTTCCATATTACGTTCACTTATTTTACGCATGTAATTTTGTTCGGCTACACTCAATGCTTTTTCATTTAAATTTTTTAAAATATCCGCTGCTTGTTTACTACCAGATAATTGAGATACACCAGTTTGATTCAGTGTTGTATTTGTCTCGGTTAAACGTATTAAATTAAGAAAAAAACGTCGAGTTGTTGAAAATCTCATTCTTTTCTCAATAAATGTGCACTATTATCTTCTGTTATTATTTCAATATTTGATTCAACACTTGTCTCGATTTCGAGTTGAGACTTGTCTTTTAGTACAAGACGTTGAACAATTTCACCTTTTTCGGCTAAAATTTCTTCAATATTTCTAAAAAATAAAAATTTTAAATTTTTTTAGACTTTTTGGAAAATCACACAGACCCCTTTTTTGGATTTTATGATAAATGCTTAAGGTGCACAACGATCTTAATCCTTCAGGGGTTTGTGTGATTATTTAAGCATCTATCATAAAACCCACTTTTTTCCTTTGAGATCACTAAACCATCCTAAATTATCAGCTATAATGTGATGATTTAAACATTTTGGACACTTAATTATAACAACTCCTTTTTCATATGATTGTTTATGGAATGTTCTTGAGACCCTTTCGTCGCAAACTTTACATGTAAAAGAAATTGCTAAACGCGGTTTAATTGGTTCGCCTAATGGTTGTTTAGTAGTTGAATAGAATTTTCCATCGAATTTAGGAATCGTACAAGGCTGCTTAAGTACTCTATTTGTTACGCTTAAACTAGTCTGGGCGCGTTTTAAATTGCCTAAAGTTAATCGAGCAAGATTTCTAATCATTTTTTGAGTTTTTCAAAAATTTTAAATATTTATTGAATAAGACTTTTATGCTTTTAAAAACGGGTAATATTGCATTATTTTTTAAAAATTGAAATAATTACGAGTTACGAATTGAAAATTTGCATTCCATTTATTTGCAGCAATTTTTTTTGTTTAAGGATTTTATTTAGTCTTTAGAAAAATTTTAAAATAAAATTGACTTTAAATCAGGTTTGGTTGGTTAAATTCAATTTTAATTTTCACTTGTTTGGACAATAATTTTCTTGCACAGACTGGACCACACTGATGACAAACCGCTACCAGAAGAAGCACGCAAGAGATAGAATGTAAAAAAACGATGAAAAAAATCAAATATCTCGGCTAAAATCAAACTCTAGTAAAAGAAAGGTATGAATAGATGCTGTAGCTAAAACGAATGGACAAGGTAACGACGATTGATATGGGTAAGAAACATACTGACGACAAAACAGATAGGCTCATAAAAGCTTAAAGTCTGTATGAGTGGTGCTCTAACAATTGAAACGCGAGTAGACGGGTCTTTTTTTGCGACGCGTCTACTTATTTGTAGACTTTCTTACAATTTCAAATGAAAAACTTTCAAATGATAACTTTACAACAGAAAGAGCGGCTTATGAAAAAAATTTTAACTAAGGTTCGCGTCATGCAAAATGACAGCACTATCTTAATCGACCATTTCCGATATCATATTCGTAATCTACGTATATGAAAACCTAGGAAAACTGCTTTCATTAGTGGGGGTCAAAAAAAAAATTTTGGACTGGGGGGTCTTGAATTTAGGGTTCCTTTAAAATACGTGTTCCAGTTTTTAAGGTTTTTCATTAAACTTTTCAAATAAAATTCCATATATTTATAAATATTCTGATAGAATGATGGATTTTCATATTTTTGACCATAATTCGTAATCCTCATGTAGGAAACATAAAATCATAAATCAAAACATAAAATTCTTCATAAAAAATATGGTTTTTAAAATATAAGTAGAACAACTGGCACGTTCATGTAAAATTTTAATCAAGGAGTTATAGGAAAATTCTTAAACCCCTCCAGTCTAAGGAGAATTTTTGCCGAACCTTGAATTCAGATCTAATGTTTTATAGAATTCTATAATAATGTAAAGTTTATCCATTAAGTCGCAAAAGACGCACCCACCTTAATAATCGGATAAGCTACAAAAAATCTCACAAGATTATCATGAAACATTTAGGCGTTAATGTAGAGAGATACGCTTTTTAAAACTGAGACCACCCCTGGCCTGTATGAACCGGATCAGCAAATTCAGTTTTCTAAATAAAAATAAATTATTAAATTATACGATTAATTTTATTCTTAAGGCTAAAAAGCTATCAATAAACTTTAAAACCATTCCCATAAAAAAAAGAGTGTAACTTAAAACTTGACAAAACAAAAAAAAAGAACAAAATTAAAATGATGAGTTATTTTATTCGCAAAAAAAAAGTTCTTAATTATTTGACTCTTTGGATTGATCACCTGATGATGCATCTGGATTTCCTATATTCATGCGCTCTCTCATTTGTCTGATCAAATCTGGATTCATTTGATTCATTTGTTGAGCCCATTGTTGTGCCCTTAATCGAATAATATTAAAAGTCTCTTAAGAAATTTCAATTGAAAAAATTGAGTTACGAATTCAAAATTGAGTCAAAACCAGGAGCACCTGGTGCTGCACTTGGAGCTGGTTCAGCTTCACCACCAGGAGCAGCTCCACCAAACATTGAACCAACCAAATTAGACATTCTATCAAAAAAAATCTTTAAATTTTTAATTTATTTCATCATCAAGTTCGTGTACTTACACATTTTGCATGTGAGGATCAGACATCAATTGAGTTGCCATGTTCATGAATTGAGGATTGTTAAACATTGACATCATATTACCCAATTGACCAATGTCAGGCATTCCACCAGGTGTAGCGTTCTTTAACTTTTCTTCAACGATTTTCAAATTTTGTTTGTATCCTTCGTTTGATGGTTCTAATTGAATTGCTTTGCTGTAAGCTTCATAAGCTTCTTCGTATTGGTTATTCGACAACAAAGCAAGACTATTCGAATATTAATAGAGAGGTCTTTCAAGGTTTAAAATTAAAAAATATTACCCAAGACGACCCCAAGCTTTACCATAACTAGGATCAATTTTCAAAGCATTTTTACAATCTTCAATTGAGTTGGTAAAATCAGCTAGTTTTGAATAAGCAGCAGCTCTGTTACAATAGTAAACAGCATTGCTCTTGTCAATTTCAATTGCCTTGTTGTATTGTTCTAAAGCATCTTGGTATTTTTCTTGTTTCATTAAATCGTTTCCTTCAGTCTTGTGTTTATCTGCTTTCTCTTTAAGATCAGCTGGGAGCTCTCTTTTGATTACTGATTTTTCAGCAAGACCTAACAAGTCAAGTCCAGCATCAAAGTTATTCTTACATATTTCATCTTCGACTGCAATTTCATAAGACGATTCCAAACATTGAGAAGCAACTTCGAGACTTTCTTTAAAATCTGGTGTTATGTTTTCTTGTTTGAGTTCATCACGTAAGAATTTAAGAATGGCGTAGATTAGGGTTCGTTTGGCTTCTAAAGACATGATCGTGTAAAATAATTTTTAACAATCTAAAATTTCAATTAATTTTGAAAAAAAATTCATTCATCAAAGGTATTTTATTGTAAAAAATTGGATAAAACGGGAGCTTAAACATAAACGAACAATAAAAAAAGAAAAGGAAAATCAAAGAACAACACACGTCTGAACAACACAAGCACAAGCATCAAAAAAATTAATTTTTTATTATAAATTTAGAAACTCGAAATTTGTTTATTGCACGAGTTTTTTTGTGTTACTGAATTTTTTTAAAGTTAATTTCATTTTTTTTTGTTGTTGCTCAAAGAATATTCCTTCTAGTTATGAATTTTAATTATTTGCTTTTAAGAGTAAATTTTATGTTTGGCTACTAATTTATTTAAATTAACCCCTATTCATAACCCCATTTCCAATTGATTCGAGAGATTTGTTTATCATATGAGTTTAAGAGAATATGTTTATTGTAATTAATCAAAAAATAAAGTGCTGGTGTTAAATGAATTAGTCAGAAAAAGTTTGTTAAAGACTCATTCATTGATCATTAATAAGTTCTGATAACTTTCTTCTTTTTTCGAATACCAAGTATCCGAATCTATTGATTATCCTGTGACTGGTTAAGCTTTTTGTACCTTGTTGCTAATTTATAGTCCTAGTAGTGCTAGTTTCAATTGCAAAAACTACTCTGTCGAGAACTGTCAATTAGGACTGGTAGACCGGTTCTTTATGAACCACTTTCAAAAGAGAACCAGTTGCCAAACCGGTTTGAGGATAAAAGAACCGGTTCGAGAAACCAGTTTAAGATCGAACCAGTTCTAAAACCGGCTTTGAACCGGTTTTGCTGGTTTTCCTAATTTTTTATCTAATTTTGACCCAATATTGTTGTTGTTTTCACTTTTCTCAGAAAGAACTTAAAATTTTAGACAGTCAAAAAAATTTTTTGTAATCATATCGACGACCGCCACATATCACACGTTGATCCGGCCCTGAGGACAATTCAACGTTTAAAATCTTAAATTAAGCGATTTTTATTAAGAAAATAGAAATGAGAAATAAATTTTTTTGTAATAATTTTTTTTACTCTCAAACCAGAACCTCTTAATTTTAGGAATATGCCGAAAATTTTTTTTAGCAAAAAAAACCTTAAAACTTCCAGGAATAATGTGAAAAAAAGATATTTTACTTTTTGCTTGCAATAATTTAAAATTTACAGTCATTTAGAACAAATTTGTAATTCATCCTTGACTTTTTTACGGTTGAAATCGGAAAGCAAAATAAAAAAAGATTTTTGAAAAACAGTGGCAAAAAGCTACTACAGTACATTTCTGAAATAAGTTGACACTCATGCCTAAGCAATGCGCTTGCGCGTCTTAAGCAAAGTTTCGAAACACAATATTTATTTCGCATAAGCGCAGGAAAAAATTGTATTAAAATAAACTATCGTGCGCAAGAGCATGCGCTTGCGCATTGAAAATATTTCTTTTGCGTGCTTAAGCAATGCGCCGGAGCGTCCTAGGCAGCCCAGAAACTTTGCCTAAGCAATGCGTCTTAAGCAATGCTCCGAAACATGTCAACTTATTTCAGAAATGTACTGTAATTTATAAAAAATAATTTATAACCTTCATTCAGGTGTAAAGCTTCTTTTATTTTAAAATTCCTTTCAAATCAGTATAAAACCGGTTTTGAAACCGGCTCGAATTTTAAACCGGTTCCTTTTTCTAGAAACCGGTTTGGGAACTGTTTTTGTTTTGAAGCCTGTTTAACGAAAAGTCGTTTTCAAACCGGTTTGAGCGAGCCGGTCTACCAGCCCTACATTCAATACGTTGACGACACGGTTTGTTAAAAAAAATTAAATCCTTAATTGCTTTCTTTGTTAATCTGTCATACCATTCTATTTTCGTGGATCCTTCTAAGAAATTTTTCATAAAATTGGAAATCGATGCCCAGTCAATTTTATTTTGATGTGAAATTGATGAAAAGTTTGTCGAGTATATATTCAATCGATGTTGTTTGTTGGGAAGAAGATTTTTATTTGTGATTTTTATTGTGACCAATCGCAATATTTTTTTTTTAAAGCCAGACCTTTTAGTTATTTTTATATTTTTCTTTGAAACAGTTTCCACCGTCGAATGTTTGCATATTTTTAAAAGGTTTTTAAAATATTTTTTAAAAACGAAGAAAGAAAAGAAAGACTGCCACAGCTCTTATAGAGCCAAATTCCGAAAGGCGTTAGTTTTAGATTTCAATACTGCAGTCTCACCACTACTACTATTAAAAATTAAATATTTGACGGATAAACAATGCAACAAATTTTAGTTTCCCACACAAAATCTGCGTTTGATTCCTTAATGGATCTAAAAAATGAAATTTTAACCATTAATATCACAAGTACTTAAATTATCAGATATCTAAGACGTTCAATTTTCCGTAATTTGTGAATTAACAAAAATTATCAAGATTTTCTTAAAATCAAAAATAATTTAAAGAGCTTTACCGGACTTGCATTGAAAGTTTGCCCTAAAATATCTATTTAAAAAAAAAAGATAGAGAGATATTTTTTTTTGAAATAAGTAGCTCTATAATACACAAATGCCACCAGAACCTCTAATTTTATTTTTAAACTTTTCCAAAGGTACAATTTGGAAATAAAAACCAAAAAAATTAACAAAATAAACCTAACAATTTTTCTTTAATTAAAAATAAACAGAAAGAAAAAAATATACTAAAAAAAAAATATCATTTTTAAATACCATTTATAATTTTTTTGGATAAACATCCCATCAATGAACCGGCCAAGCTCGAGTCCAAGTAATCCAGCCTAGATGGCTCCATTTCTGGTAGCTCCAATAATTGTAGCTACAGTCGATGACCCACCCGTCTTAGTAGCGCAGTACTTGTTGCCCAAGTCCAAGAACTCAAGTCCAATCTCTCCATGAACCTCCAGTACTAGGAGCTCCAGTCCATGAACCTCCAGTACTAGGAGCTCCAGTCCATGAACCTCCAGTACTAGGAGCTCCAGTCCATGAACCTCCAGTACTAGGAGCTCCAGTCCATGAACCTCCAGTACTAGGAGCTCAAGTCCATGAACCTCCAGTTCTAGTAGCTCCAGTACAAGGAGCTCCAGAGAAAGTACCCCCAGAACAAGTAGCTTCAGATAAAGTACCTCTCGGACAAGTAGCTCCAGAGAAAGTACCTCTAGAACAAGTAGCTCCAGAGAAAGTACCTCTAGAACAAGTAGCACCAGTTCTTGTAGCTTCATTACTCCCAGCTCGAGTACTAGGAGCTCTAGAACAACTGACTCAAATACTTGTAGCTCAAGATGCAGTACCTCCAGTACTTGTAGCTCCAGTACAATTACCTTCACAAAATCTTTTAAATAGCTGCAGTACTTGAAGCTCCAGTTCTAGTAGCTCCAGTACTTGTAGCTAAAGTAATCAAGTCCAATCTCACCAGTACTTGAACTTCCAGTACTAGGAGCTCCAGTCCATGAACCTCCAGTACTAGGAGCTCCAGTCCATGAACCTCCAGTACTAGGAGCTCAAGTCCATGAAGCTCCAGTTCAAGTAGCTCCAGTACAAGGAGCTCCAGAGAAAGTACCCCTAGAACAAGTAGCTCCAGAGAAAGTACCTCTAGCACAAGTAGCTTCAGAGAAAGTACCTCTCGGACAAGTAGCTCCAGAGAAAGTACCTCTAGAACAAGTAGCACCAGTTCTTGTAGCTTCATTACTCCAAGCTCGAGTACTAGGAGCTCTAGAACAACTGACTCAATTACTTGTAGCTCAAGATGCAGTACCTCCAGTACTTGTAGTCCAGTACAATTACCTTCACAACATCTTTTAAATAGCTGCAGTACTTGAAGCTCCAGTTCTAGTAGCTCCAGTACTTGTAGCTAAAGTAATCAAGTCCAATCTCACCAGTCCATGAACTTCCATTACTAGGAGCTCCAGTCCATGAACCTCCAGTACTAGGAGCTCCAGTCCATGAACCTCCAGTACTAGGAGCTCCAGTCCATGAACCTCCAGTACTAGGAGCTCAAGTCCATGAACCTCCAGTTCTAGTAGCTCCAGTACAAGGAGCTCCAGAGAAAGTACCCCCAGAACAAGTAGCTTCAGATAAAGTACCTCTCGGACAAGTAGCTCCAGAGAAAGTACCTCTAGAACAAGTAGCTCCAGAGAAAGTACCTCTAGAACAAGTAGCACCAGTTCTTGTAGCTTCATTACTCCCAGCTCGAGTACTAGGAGCTCTAGAACAACTGACTCAAATACTTGTAGCTCAAGATGCAGTACCTCCAGTACTTGTAGCTCCAGTACAATTACCTTCACAAAATCTTTTAAATAGCTGCAGTACTTGAAGCTCCAGTACAAGTACCTAAAGTACTACTAAGTGCGCAATACTTGTAGTTCAAGTCGATGACCCACCAGTCTTAGTAGCGCAGTACTTGTAGCTAAAGTAATCAAGTCCAATCTCACCAGTCCATGAACCTCCAGTACTAAGAGCTCCAGAAAAAGTACTTCTGAACAAGTAGTTCCAGAGAAAGTACCTCTAGAACAAGTAGATCAGTTCTTGTAGCTTCAGTACTCCCAGCTCGAGTACTAGGATCTCTAGAACAAGTGACTCAAATCCTTGTAGCTCAAGAATCAGTACCTCCAGTACAATTACCTACACAAAATCACGTACAAGTACCTACAGTACTACTAAGGGCCTAATACTTGTAGTTCAATTCGATGACCTACCATTCTTAGGAGCGCAGTACTTGTAGCTCAAGTCGATGACCCTCCAGTTCCTCCAGTACAAGTAGCTGCAGTACTTTTTTTTTAAATTAAAAATATACAGAAATAAAAAAATTAATACTAAAATACTAACTAGTAAAAAAAAATAATTTATCCCGAGAAAAAAAATTTATTATTTTTAAATACTGTCTGTTCCATTTAAAGATTTTCCGTCAATGAACCGCCGTTGATCCAGTAGTAGTAGCTCAAGTTACTCCAGGGCCAGTCCCTATAGCACTAGTTGCTTGGTACAAGTCCAAGGAGCTCCAGGACAAGTACGTCGAGCACCAAGAGCTAGAAGAAGAAGTACAACTAGCTCAATTACAACTAGCTCAATTACAACTAACACCAGTAAACGGATCGTTGATACAAGGAGATCCAACCCAAGGACCTCCAGGGCTAATACATAAAGAACGAGGGGATAAGCGAAAGTACCTTAGGACTAGGAGCTCGAGTACAAGTTTCCTAAGGAAAGTACCTATAGAATTAGGAGCTCCAGTCCAAGGAGCTCTTGGTAAAGTACCTCGCGCACTAGGAACTAGAGAACACTTTGTAGAAGTACAACTAGCTTAATTACAACTAGCACCAGTACGAGGATCGTTGATACAAGGAGCTCCAAACCCAGGATTTCCAGGGAAAGTATCTCTAGCACTTGTACTAGTGAATCTAATACACTAGTAGCTCCAGTCCAAGGAAATCCAGGGCAAGACCTTCTTGCACTAAAGCTTAAGTACAAGTACTTACTATACTAGGAGCTCCATTACAAGTTCATCCAGTACTTGTAATCTAGAAAAAGAACCTCCAGTTCTTGCTCAAGTACAAGTACCTCTCTTTCTAGGAGCTTTAGTCGAAGTATCTCCAGGATTTATATCTCCATTACCAGTATCCCAAGAGCAAGTAGCACCAGTTCTTGTAGCTTCAGTACTCCCAGCTCCAGACCTATGAGCTCTAGAACAAGTGACTCCAATACTTTTAGCTCAAGATGCAGTACCTCAAGTACTTTAAGCTCAAGATGCAGTACCTCCAGTACTTGTAGCTCCAGTACAATTACCTTCACAAAATCTTTTAAATAGCTGCAGTACTTGTAGCTCAAGTACAAGTACGTAGTTCAAGTCCAAGAACTCCAGTCCAAGTTCTCCAGTACTAGGAGCTCCAATACATGTCCCTTCAGGCAAAGTACTTCTAGAACAAGTAGCTGCAGTACTTCAAGCAACAAGGTCCAGTAGAGCACGTACAAGTGCCTCCAGTACAAGTGAATCTAATACAAGTACCTCAAGTAAAAGTACCTCAAGTAAAAGAACCTCCAGTATAAGAACCTCAGTGAATTATTATCTCAAATTCTTTTACCTCCAGTACCATTACATCCAGGACTATTACCTCACTTTATTACTAGCTCAAATTCTTGTACCATAAGTACCTCCAGTCATTGTCCTTGACTATTGTTACTTTCTCAATTTCTTTTATCTCCAGTACTAGGAGCTCTTGTACAAGCTGCTCTTGGACAAGTACCTCTCTCAATACTAGCTTCAGTACAAGCATCTATAATAGAAGCTGTTTCAGGACGAGCAGCTTTAGTAGAATCTGTTTCTGGACAAGCAGCTTTAGTAGAAGCTTTTACAAGACTAGTTTCTCTTGTACAAGTACCTCCAGCAAAAGAAGCTCCTGGAGAAGTACCTTTTGTACCAGTAGCCCCACTTCTTTTTGCTCAAAAGCTAAAAGCTCCAGTAATATTAGTTCAAGTACAAGGAGCTTAAGTTGAAGAACATCCAGTGGTTGAACCACCACTCGATGAATCTCCAGATACAATATCTGGAGTCGCTTAAGTTAAGTGTTAGTAGCTCCAGTTCAAGTATTTCCAGTCTTTTGAACCAAGTTCACTCAGAGATAAAAGTTCTAGTATATAATTTCAATTCGATCAAGAAGACTATTGTCTACACAGAAACAAGAGTACAAATACTCTTCGTACAAGTAGCTCTTGTACAAGTGTCACCTGGTCAATTTTTTTTATGCATTTTCTCCATGGCTAGTCTCTTATTTTAATGTAGCTCTAGCAGCAAGTTTCTCCATTAAATGTAGCTCCAGTCCAAATAGCTTCAGTACACAAACCTCAAGAATCAGTCATCAGTCATGTATCTTCAAAAACAAGGGCTCTATTCGATGAACCCTTAACGGAAAGAGCTCCGAAATGTTCGAGTGTTTTTTTTTAAATAAACAAAAAAAAGATAGATTTATTTAAAAATTAAAGAGAAGTTGAAGGTCTCATTAATTCTTAAATAGGTGACTTAAAATAGTTTTTAAGTGTTCAGATCTCAAATTACACAAGCAAAGTCTGTATGAGTCACAGATCCCGTCATCCGATTTTAACATTTATTTTAGTTTTATATTGAGTAAGTAACAGGTTCAACGTTTGTCTTATTAGATTATTTTAAGAGAGATTGAGAGAAGCTTTAGTCCTACAATTGAGTGTTAGTTTTTCAAGACCATAAAAAAATTAAGATAGGCAGTTAGTTTTGAAGATGAAGTAGAAATGTTTTTTATAAAAAAATAAAATTCATTTTCGGTTTGCAAAATCTTCATTATGGACTGAAGAATATATACAAACATAATGCGAAAACTTGATTTGAATAAAATATGGGTCTAAAACGAATTTTTATTTCGAAATTCCGATAAAAAAAATTATTTTTTAGAACTGATAAATTATGAAAAAATATTCTATTGAGATCTTTCTAATATTTTTCACAAAAAAAAATACTGAAAATATAAAAAAAATAGTTTTTTCCTTATTTTCGCTAAAAACGATGAGAAATCGAGATCTAAAAAGAATTTTTTGTTTGAAAAAAAATTTTATGTTAATGTTTTTTATAAAAAACTAAAATTCATTTTCGGTTTGCAAAATCTTCATTATGGACTGAAGAATATATACAAACATAATGCGAAAACTTGATTTGAATAAAATATGGGTCTAAAACGAATTTTTATTTCGAAATTCCGATAAAAAAAATTATTTTTTAGAACTGATAAATTATGAAAAAATATTCTATTGAGATCTTTCTAATATTTTTCACAAAAAAAAATACTGAAAATATAAAAAAAATTTTTTTTTCCTTATTTTTGCTAAAGAGGAGACCTAAAAAGAATTTTTTGTTTGAAAAAAAGGTTAAATTCAGAGAATGATTATTTTTTAGAACGCAAAATTATGAATAATTGATCTATTTAACTTTTAAAACATATATTTTTTAAAATTAATTTGAAAGGAATTAAGATATTTAATTTTTAACTGAGCTAATAATTTTGCTTCGGCATCTGCTAACGCCACTGCTATAATAATTTTCCATTCTTATAGTTTAAGATTGATTTTATACTTATTATCTTAATTTTTGAGATTCGTCGTCCAGAGCACTTGTTTCTGAAGGCTAATAAACTAGATCACTTAATTTTCAAGTTTCGTGAACTCGAGATACCTCTTCTCGAGCTTTTTAGACTGTCTCTATCCTGGTAAAGATAAATCGACTAGATCTCTTGGATTTTGAAGGTTCATCTTGATGTTCGTTATGTTGTTTTAATGAAGCTACTTGTACTGGAGCTAGATGAACTGAAGCCCTTTCAAGTGGAGCTACATGTGCGAGTGCTTATTTTACTGGAGTTGAAAGTTCTGGTGATACTCGTACTATATAATAATAATTCTACTGGAGCTTCTAGTTCCTGAGCTAGGTTTAATGGAACTACTTCTGCTGGAGCTACGTATACAAAAGCTTCTTATAGATGAGCAACTTCTCCTGCAGCTTCCAGAATCGGAGCTTCTTGAACTGGAACTATATTTAATTCAGCTACCTGTGCTGTAACTTCTGGTATACTTGTACGAGCTACATGTGCTGGTGCTTCTCCTACTAAAGTTAATGTTCTGGTGCTCCACGTATTGGATATACTTCAACTGGAACTTTTAGTCCTGGAGCAAATTTTACCTGGACTTACTTATACTAGAGCTACATGCACTTGAGCTTCGTCGACAAAAGATCCTTGTAGGAGAGCTGCTTCCCTTGGGGCTTCCAGTACTTGAGCTATTTAAAAAAGAGCTCAATTTCCTTAAACATCGTCTACTGTAATAATTGAATGTCAATTCAATGAAGCTTCCTCTCATGGTTAATGTTCTGGTGCTCATCGTAATGGAAATGCTTCAACTAGAGCTTCTGGAACTATTTGTCCAAAAGCTTCTTGTACCGGAGCTACTTGTATTTTTGCATGTTGTTTAGAGGCTTGATGGACAGGAGCTCGTTGTGTTGGAGCTAGATGAACTAAAGATTGTTAAAATGGAGATTATTATGAGCTATATACATTCGACTCTCTTTAATCCGAACAATTTGGGAGGCATAAAATTGAGTTCGGATAAAATAATTCGGATAAAACGCCTTAATTTTAATGTTTTTACACAACTGTTAAAAAATTCGGATTAACGTGGTTCGGATTAAAGGGAGTCGACTGTATTAAAAAAAATATTTTTTTTGAGTATTTGTTCCCGACTTACTTGAACTTAAAATCTCTAAATATTCTTGCTCTAAATATTCATGTTCAACTCCTAAAAATGGAGATTGTTGACCTATGGAGTGAAGTTCTTGCATTGCACTGTACTGAAGAGACTTAAACAGGAGCTAATTGTCCAGGTGCAAATTGTTCTGAAGCTTCTTGTAATGGAGCTGGTTGTGTTCAGATTTGGTGTACTGGAGCTCGAAGCACTTTAGCTTCTTGAATTAGAGCTACAAGTACTGGAGAAACTTGGACGGGAAAGCTTGGACTGGATTACTTGGACTTGAGAACTTGGACTTGGGCTACAAGAACTCCGCTACTAGTACTGGTGGGACTTTGACTTTGAGGTGGGACTTCGACTTGAGCACCTAGTACTCCCGGTACTTGGACTTGAGCTTCAAGCACTGGAGCTCCTAGTCCTAAAGGTACTTCGACTTGAGCTACAAGTAATGGACTACTTGGAGTGGAGCTAGAACGGTTTATTGACGGGTTGTTAATCGAAAAAAATCTTTAAATGGAACAGAAATTATTAAAAAAAATATATTTTTTCTCGGGATAAATTATTTTTTTTTCCAACTATATTTTTTTTTCTTGGCGCTTCTTCTCTTAGAGATACTTCGACTTGAGCTACAAGTACTAAAGCTTCCTGAAATGGAGCCACTAAAGCTAAGATACTTGGACTAGATCTCCTGGTACTAGAGGTACTTGTACTAAAGCTCCTAGTACTGCAGCTACTTGTTTTAGAGATACTTTCCCATGAAGGTACTATTACTGGAACTACAAGATTGGAATTACTTTGACCTGAGAGCTTGGGCTGGCGCTTCTTCTCCTAGTAGTGGCGCTAGGGAACTGAAGCTACAAGGAATGGAGCTGGTAGGAGTGGAGCCTTGTACTGGAGGGACTTCGACTTAAGCTACAATTACTTGAGCCTCTAGTACTGGAGGTACTTGCACTTGAGCTTCTAGTACTGGATGAACTTGTACTGGAGCTACAAGTACTGCACTCCTAGTACTGCATGAACTTGTACTGAAGCTACAGGAATGCACTCCTAGTACTGGATGAACTTGTACTGGAGCTACAAGTACTCGAGCTGCTAGTACTTGAGCCTCTAGTACTGGAGGTACTTGCACTCGAGCTTCTAGTACTGGATGAACTTGTACTGGAGCTACAGGAATGCACTCCTAGTACTGCATGAACTTGTACTGAAGCTACAGGAATGCACTCCTTGTACTGGATGAACTTGTACTGGAACTACAAGGACTGCACTCCTTGTACTGGATGAACTTGTACTGGAGCTACAAGTACTCGAGCTGCTAGTACTTGAGCCTCTAGTACTGGAGGTACTTGCACTTGAGCTACAAGTATTAAAAGTACTTGTACTAGAGCTCCTCGTACTGGAGTTCTTTGACTGGCGCTTCTTCTCCTAGTAAGGGAGGTATGGAACTGAAGCTACTAGTAATGGAGCTTCTAGTACTGGATGAACTTGTACTGGAGCTACAAGTACTCGAGCTGCTAGTACTTGAGCCTCTAGTACTGGAGGTACTTGCACTCGAGCTTCTAGTTCTGGATGAACTTGTACTGGAGCTACAAGTACTGCACTCCTAGTACTGCATGAACTTGTACTGAAGCTACAGGAATGCACTCCTAGTACTGGATGAACTTGTACTGGAGCTACAAGTACTCGAGCTGCTAGTACTTGAGCCTCTAGTACTGGAGGTACTTGCACTCGAGCTTCTAGTACTGGATGAACTTGTACTGGAGCTACAGGAATGCACTCCTAGTACTGCATGAACTTGTACTGAAGCTACAGGAATGCACTCCTTGTACTGGATGAACTTGTACTGGAACTACAAGGACTGCACTCCTTGTACTGGATGAACTTGTACTAAAGCTACAAGTACTCGAGCTGCTAGTACTTGAGCCTCTAGTACTGGAGGTACTTGCACTTGAGCTACAAGTATTAAAAGTACTTGTACTAGAGCTCCTCGTACTGGAGTTCTTTGACTGGCGCTTCTTCTCCTAGTAAGGGAGCTATGGAACTGAAGCTACTAGTAATGGAGCTTCTTGTACTGGATGAACTTGTACTGGAGCTACAAGTACTCGAGCTGCTAGTACTTGAGCCTCTAGTACTGGAGGTACTTGCACTCGAGCTTCTAGTTCTGGATGAACTTGTACTGGAGCTACAAGTACTGCACTCCTAGTACTGCATGAACTTGTACTGAAGCTACAGGAATGCACTCCTAGTACTGGATGAACTTGTACTGGAGCTACAAGTACTCGAGCTGCTAGTACTTGAGCCTCTAGTACTGGAGGTACTTGCACTCGAGCTTATAGTACTGGATGAACTTGTACTGGAGCTACAGGAATGCACTCCTAGTACTGCATGAACTTGTACTGAAGCTACAGGAATGCACTCCTTGTACTGGATGAACTTGTACTGGAACTACAAGGACTGCACTCCTTGTACTGGATGAACTTGTACTGGAGCTACAAGTACTCGAGCTGCTAGTACTTGAGCCTCTAGTACTGGAGGTACTTGCACTTGAGCTACAAGTATTAAAAGTACTTGTACTAGAGCTCCTCGTACTGGAGTTCTTTGACTGGCGCTTCTTCTCCTAGTAAGGGAGCTATGGAACTGAAGCTACTAGTAATGGAGCTTCTAGTACTGGATGAACTTCTACTGGAGCTACAAGTACTGCACTCCTAGTACTGCATGAACTTGTACTGAAGCTACAGGAATGCACTCCTAGTACTGCATGAACTTGTACTGAAGCTACAGGAATGCACTCCTTGTACTGGATGAACTTGTACTGGAACTACAAGGACTGCACTCCTTGTTCTGGATGAACTTGTACTGGAGCTACAAGTACTCGAGCTGCTTGTACATGAGCCTCTAGTACTGGAGGTACTTGCACTTGAGCTTCTAGTACTGGATGAACTTGTACTGGAGCTACAAGTACTGCACTCCTAGTACTGCATGAACTTGTACTGAAGCTACAGGAATGCACTCCTTGTACTGGATGAACTTGTACTGGAACTAAAAGGACTGCACTCCTTGAAATGGATGAACTTGTACTGGAGCTACAAGTACTCGAGCTGCTAGTACTTGAGCCTCTAGTACTGGAGGTACTTGCACTTGAGCTACAAGTATTAAAAGTACTTGTACTAGAGCTCCTCGTACTGGAGTTCTTTGACTGGCGCTTCTTCTCCTAGTAAGGGAGCTATGGAACTGAAGCTACTAGTAATGGAGCTTCTAGTATTGGATGAACTTGTACTGGAGCTACAAGTACTCGAGCTGCTAGTACTTGAGCCTCTAGTACTGGAGGTACTTGCACTCGAGCTTCTAGTACTGGATGAACTTGTACTGGAGCTACAAGTACTGCACTCCTAGTACTGCATGAACTTGCCTGAAGCTACAGGAATGCACTCCTTGTACTGTATGAACTTGTACTGGAGCTACAAGTCCTCGAGCTGCTAGTACTTGAGCCTCTAGTACTGGAGGTACTTGCACTCGAGCTTCTAGTACTGGATGAACTTGTACTGGAGCTACAAGTACTGCACTCCTAGTACTGCATGAACTTGTACTGAAGCTACAGGAATGCACTCCTAGTACTGGATGAACTTGTACTGGAACTACAAGGACTGCACTCCTTGTACTGGATGAACTTGTACTGGAGCTACAAGTACTCGAGCTGCTAGTACTTGAGCCTCTAGTACTGGAGGTACTTGCACTTGAGCTACAAGTATTAAAAGTACTTGTACTAGAGCTCCTCGTACTGGAGTTCTTTGACTGGCGCTTCTTCTCCTAGTAAGGGAGCTATGGAACTGAAGCTACTAGTAATGGAGCTTCTAGTACTGGATGAACTTGTACTGGAGCTACAAGTACTCGAGCTGCTAGTACTTGAGCCTCTAGTACTGGAGGTACTTGCACTCGAGCTTCTAGTTCTGGATGAACTTGTACTGGAGCTACAAGTACTGCACTCCTAGTACTGCATGAACTTGTACTGAAGCTACAGGAATGCACTCCTAGTACTGGATGAACTTGTACTGGAGCTACAAGTCCTCGAGCTGCTAGTACTTGAGCCTCTAGTACTGGAGGTACTTGCACTTGAGCTACAAGTATTAGAAGTACTTGTACTAGAGCTCCTCGTACTGGAGTTCTTTGACTGGCGCTTCTTCTCCTAGTAAGGGAGCTATGGAACTGAAGCTACTAGTAATGGAGCTTCTAGTACTGGATGAACTTGTACTGAAGCTACAGGAATGCACTCCTTGTACTGGATGAACTTGTACTGAAGCTACAGGAATGCACTCCTTGTACTGGATGAACTTGTACTGGAACTACAAGGACTGCACTCCTTGTACTGGATGAACTTGTACTGGAGCTACAAGTACTGCACTCCTAGTACTGCATGAACTTGTACTGAAGCTACAGGAATGCACTCCTAGTACTGCATGAACTTGTACTGAAGCTACAGGAATGCACTCCTTGTACTGGATGAACTTGTACTGGAACTACAAGGACTGCACTCCTTGTACTGGATGAACTTGTACTGGAGCTACAAGTACTCGAGCTGCTAGTACTTGAGCCTCTAGTACTGGAGGTACTTGCACTTGAGCTTCTAGTACTGGATGAACTTGTACTGGAGCTACAAGTACTACACTCCT
This sequence comes from Brachionus rubens, assembly GCA_022207745.1. Lineage (NCBI taxonomy): Eukaryota > Metazoa > Rotifera > Eurotatoria > Ploima > Brachionidae > Brachionus > Brachionus rubens. Next base: position 74,913 of record JAJVHD010000087.1, on the reverse strand, counting down.
AGTACTGCATGAACTTGTACTGAAGCTACAGGAATGCACTCCTTGTACTAGATGAACTTGTACTGGAGCTACAAGTACTCGAGCTGCTAGTACTTGAGCCTCTAGTACTGGAGGTACTTGCACTTGAGCTTCTAGTACTGGATGAACTTGTACTGGAGCTACAAGTACTACACTCCTAGTACTGCATGAACTTGTACTGAAGCTACAGGAATGCACTCCTAGTACTGCATGAACTTGTACTGAAGCTACAGGAATGCACTCCTTGTACTGGATGAACTTGTACTGGAACTACAAGGACTGCACTCCTTGTACTGGATGAACTTGTACTGGAGCTACAAGTACTCGAGCTGCTAGTACTTGAGCCTCTAGTACTGGAGGTACTTGCACTCGAGCTTCTAGTACTAGATGAACTTGTCCTGGAGCTACAAGTACTGCACTCCTAGTACTGCATGAACTTGTACTGAAGCTACAGGAATGCACTCCTTGTACTGGATGAACTTGTACTGGAACTACAAGGACTGCACTCCTTGTACTTGATGAACTTGTACTGGAGCTACAAGTACTGCACTCCTAGTACTGCATGAACTTGTACTGAAGCTACAGGAATGCACTCCTAGTACTGCATGAACTTGTACTGAAGCTACAGGAATGCACTCCTTGTACTGGATGAACTTGTACTGAAGCTACAGGAATGCACTCCTTGTACTGGATGAACTTGTACTGGAACTACAAGGACTGCACTCCTTGTACTGGATGAACTTGTACTGGAGCTACAAGTACTGCACTCCTAGTACTGCATGAACTTGTACTGAAGCTACAGGAATGCACTCCTAGTACTGCATGAACTTGTACTGAAGCTACAGGAATGCACTCCTTGTACTGGATGAACTTGTACTGGAACTACAAGGACTGCACTCCTTGTACTGGATGAACTTGTACTGGAGCTACAAGTACTCGAGCTGCTAGTACTTGAGCCTCTAGTACTGGAGGTACTTGCACTTGAGCTTCTAGTACTGGATGAACTTGTACTGGAGCTACAAGTACTACACTCCTAGTACTGCATGAACTTGTACTGAAGCTACAGGAATGCACTCCTTGTACTAGATGAACTTGTACTGGAGCTACAAGTACTCGAGCTGCTAGTACTTGAGCCTCTAGTACTGGAGGTACTTGCACTTGAGCTTCTAGTACTGGATGAACTTGTACTGGAGCTACAAGTACTACACTCCTAGTACTGCATGAACTTGTACTGAAGCTACAGGAATGCACTCCTAGTACTGCATGAACTTGTACTGAAGCTACAGGAATGCACTCCTTGTACTGGATGAACTTGTACTGGAACTACAAGGACTGCACTCCTTGTACTGGATGAACTTGTACTGGAGCTACAAGTACTCGAGCTGCTAGTACTTGAGCCTCTAGTACTGGAGGTACTTGCACTCGAGCTTCTAGTACTAGATGAACTTGTCCTGGAGCTACAAGTACTGCACTCCTAGTACTGCATGAACTTGTACTGAAGCTACAGGAATGCACTCCTTGTACTGTATGAACTTGTACTGGAGCTACAAGTCCTCGAGCTGCTAGTACTTGAGCCTCTAGTACTGGAGGTACTTGCACTTGAGCTACAAGTATTAGAAGTACTTGTACTAGAGCTCCTCGTACTGGAGTTCTTTGACTGGCGCTTCTTCTCCTAGTAAGGGAGCTATGGAACTGAAGCTACTAGTAATGGAGCTTCTAGTACTGGATGAACTTGTACTGAAGCTACAGGAATGCACTCCTTGTACTGGATGAACTTGTACTGAAGCTACAGGAATGCACTCCTTGTACTGGATGAACTTGTACTGGAACTACAAGGACTGCACTCCTTGTACTGGATGAACTTGTACTGGAGCTACAAGTACTGCACTCCTAGTACTGCATGAACTTGTACTGAAGCTACAGGAATGCACTCCTAGTACTGCATGAACTTGTACTGAAGCTACAGGAATGCACTCCTTGTACTGGATGAACTTGTACTGGAACTACAAGGACTGCACTCCTTGTACTGGATGAACTTGTACTGGAGCTACAAGTACTCGAGCTGCTAGTACTTGAGCCTCTAGTACTGGAGGTACTTGCACTTGAGCTTCTAGTACTGGATGAACTTGTACTGGAGCTACAAGTACTACACTCCTAGTACTGCATGAACTTGTACTGAAGCTACAGGAATGCACTCCTTGTACTAGATGAACTTGTACTGGAGCTACAAGTACTCGAGCTGCTAGTACTTGAGCCTCTAGTACTGGAGGTACTTGCACTTGAGCTTCTAGTACTGGATGAACTTGTACTGGAGCTACAAGTACTACACTCCTAGTACTGCATGAACTTGTACTGAAGCTACAGGAATGCACTCCTAGTACTGCATGAACTTGTACTGAAGCTACAGGAATGCACTCCTTGTACTGGATGAACTTGTACTGGAACTACAAGGACTGCACTCCTTGTACTGGATGAACTTGTACTGGAGCTACAAGTACTCGAGCTGCTAGTACTTGAGCCTCTAGTACTGGAGGTACTTGCACTCGAGCTTCTAGTACTAGATGAACTTGTCCTGGAGCTACAAGTACTGCACTCCTAGTACTGCATGAACTTGTACTGAAGCTACAGGAATGCACTCCAAGTACTGGATGAACTTGTACTGGAGCTACAAGTACTCGAGCTGCTAGTACTTGAGCCTCTAGTACTGGAGGTACTTGCACTCGAGCTTCTAGTACTGGATGAACTTGTACTGGAGCTCCTCGTCCTCGAGTTCTTTGACTGGCGCTTCTTCTCCTAGTAAGGCTATGGAACTGAAGCTACTAGTAATGGAGCTGGTAGTAGTGGAGCCTTGTACTGGAGGGACTTCGACTTAAGCTACAATTACTTGAGATCCTAGTCCTGGAGGTACTTGAACTGGATCAAGTAGGACTGGAGCTACTTGTACTGGTAGAACTTTCCCTTGATGTTCTTTTACTGGAACTACTGGTACTGAAGGTACTTGTACTGGAGGAACTTCTACTGAAGCTACAAGTTTTTCAGCTTCTTGTTCTAGAGGTGCTTTCCCTGGAGGGACATGTACACGAGCTGCTAGTACTTGAGCTTCTAGTACTTTATGTACTTTGACTTGAGCTACAAGTACTGCACTACTAGTACTGGATGAACTTGTACTGGAGCTACAAGTACTCGAGCTGGGAGTACTGAAGCTACAAGTACTTGTGCTACTTGTTATAGAGGTTCTTTCTCTGGAGCTACTTGTACTGGAGTTTCATGGACTGGAGCTCCTGGTACTGGAGGTTCATGGACTGGAGCTCTTAGTACTGGAGGTTCATGGAGAGATTGGACTTGAGTTCTTGGACTTGGGCAACAAGTACTGCGCTACTAAGACTGGTGGGTCATCGACTGTAGCTACAAGTTTTGGAGCTACCAGAAATGGAGCCATCTAGGCTGGATTACTTGGACTCGAGCTTGGCCGGTTCATTGATGGGATGTTTATCGAAAAAAATTATAAATGGTATTTAAAAATGATATTTTTTTTATACTATATTTTTTTCTTTCTTTTTATTTTTAATTAAAGAAAAATAGTTAGGTTTATTTTGTTAATTTTTTTGGTTTTTATTAGGAATGCACTCCTAGTACTGCATGAACTTGTACTGAAGCTACAGGAATGCACTCCTTGTACTGGATGAACTTGTACTGGAACTACAAGGACTGCACTCCTTGTACTGGATGAACTTGTACTGGAGCTACAAGTACTCGAGCTGCTAGTACTTGAGCCTCTAGTACTGGAGGTACTTGCACTTGAGCTACAAGTATTAAAAGTACTTGTACTAGAGCTCCTCGTACTGGAGTTCTTTGACTGGCGCTTCTTCTCCTAGTAAGGGAGCTATGGAACTGAAGCTACTAGTAATGGAGCTTCTAGTACTGGATGAACTTGTACTGGAGCTACAAGTACTCGAGCTGCTAGTACTTGAGCCTCTAGTACTGGAGGTACTTGCAATCGAGCTTCTAGTTCTGGATGAACTTGTACTGGAGCTACAAGTACTGCACTCCTAGTACTGCATGAACTTGTACTGAAGCTACAGGAATGCACTCCTAGTACTGGATGAACTTGTACTGGAGCTACAAGTACTCGAGCTGCTAGTACTTGAGCCTCTAGTACTGGAGGTACTTGCACTCGAGCTTCTAGTTCTGGATGAACTTGTACTGGAGCTACAAGTACTGCACTCCTAGTACTGCATGAACTTGTACTGAAGCTACAGGAATGCACTCCTAGTACTGGATGAACTTGTACTGGAGCTACAAGTACTCGAGCTGCTAGTACTTGAGCCTCTAGTACTGGAGGTACTTGCACTTGAGCTTCTAGTACTGGATGAACTTGTACTGGAGCTACAAGTACTGCACTCCTAGTACTGCATGAACTTGTACTGAAGCTACAGGAATGCACTCCTTGTATTGGATGAACTTGTACTGGAACTAAAAGGACTGCACTCCTTGAAATGGATGAACTTGTACTGGAGCAACAAGTACTCGAGCTGCTAGTACTTGAGCCTCTAGTACTGGAGGTACTTGCACTTGAGCTACAAGTATTAAAAGTACTTGTACTAGAGCTCCTCGTACTGGAGTTCTTTGACTGGCGCTTCTTCTCCTAGTAAGGGAGCTATGGAACTGAAGCTACTAGTAATGGAGCTTCTAGTACTGGATGAACTTGTACTGGAGCTACAAGTACTCGAGCTGCTAGTACTTGAGCCTCTAGTACTGGAGGTACTTGCACTCGAGCTTCTAGTACTGGATGAACTTGTACTGGAGCTACAAGTACTGCACTCCTAGTACTGCATGAACTTGCCTGAAGCTACAGGAATGCACTCCTTGTACTGTATGAACTTGTACTGGAGCTACAAGTCCTCGAGCTGCTAGTACTTGAGCCTCTAGTACTGGAGGTACTTGCACTTGAGCTACAAGTATTAGAAGTACTTGTACTAGAGCTCCTCGTACTGGAGTTCTTTGACTGGCGCTTCTTCTCCTAGTAAGGGAGCTATGGAACTGAAGCTACTAGTAATGGAGCTTCTAGTACTGGATGAACTTCTACTGGAGCTACAAGTACTGCACTCCTAGTACTGCATGAACTTGTACTGAAGCTACAGGAATGCACTCCTAGTACTGCATGAACTTGTACTGAAGCTACAGGAATGCACTCCTTGTAGTGGATGAACTTGTACTGGAACTACAAGGACTGCACTCCTTGTACTGGATGAACTTGTACTGGAGCTACAAGTACTCGAGCTGCTAGTACTTGAGCCTCTAGTACTGGAGGTACTTGCACTTGAGCTTCTAGTACTGGATGAACTTGTACTGGAGCTACAAGTACTGCACTCCTAGTACTGCATGAACTTGTACTGAAGCTACAGGAATGCACTCCTTGTACTAGATGAACTTGTACTGGAGCTACAAGTACTCGAGCTGCTAGTACTTGAGCCTCTAGTACTGGAGGTACTTGCACTTGAGCTTCTAGTACTGGATGAACTTGTCCTGGAGCTTCAAGTACTGCACTCCTAGTACTGCATGAACTTGTACTGAAGCTACAGGAATGCACTCCTAGTACTGGATGAACTTGTACTGGAGCTACAAGTACTCGAGCTGCTAGTACTTGAGCCTCTAGTACTGGAGGTACTTGCACTTGAGCTTCTAGTACTGGATGAACTTGTACTGGAGCTACAAGTACTACACTCCTAGTACTGGATGAACTTGTACTGAAGCTACAGGAATGCACTCCTTGTACTAGATGAACTTGTACTGGAGCTACAAGTACTCGAGCTGCTAGTACTTGAGCCTCTAGTACTGGAGGTACTTGCACTTGAGCTTCTAGTACTGGATGAACTTGTCCTGGAGCTTCAAGTACTGCACTCCTAGTACTGCATGAACTTGTACTGAAGCTACAGGAATGCACTCCTAGTACTGGATGAACTTGTACTGGAGCTACAAGTACTCGAGCTGCTAGTACTTGAGCCTCTAGTACTGGAGGTACTTGCACTTGAGCTTCTAGTACTGGATGAACTTGTCCTGGAGCTTCAAGTACTGCACTCCTTGTACTGGATGAACTTGTACTGAAGCTACAGGAATGCACTCCTTGTACTAGATGAACTTGTACTGGAGCTACAAGTACTCGAGCTGCTAGTACTTGAGCCTCTAGTACTGGAGGTACTTGCACTTGAGCTTCTAGTACTGGATGAACTTGTACTGGAGCTACAAGTACTGCACTCCTAGTACTGCATGAACTTGTACTGAAGCTACAGGAATGCACTCCTTGTACTAGATGAACTTGTACTGGAGCTACAAGTACTCGAGCTGCTAGTACTTGAGCCTCTAGTACTGGAGGTACTTGCACTTGAGCTTCTAGTACTGGATGAACTTGTCCTGGAGCTTCAAGTACTGCACTCCTAGTACTGCATGAACTTGTACTGAAGCTACAGGAATGCACTCCTAGTACTGGATGAACTTGTACTGGAGCTACAAGTACTCGAGCTGCTAGTACTTGAGCCTCTAGTACTGGAGGTACTTGCACTTGAGCTTCTAGTACTGGATGAACTTGTACTGGAGCTACAAGTACTACACTCCTAGTACTGGATGAACTTGTACTGAAGCTACAGGAATGCACTCCTTGTACTAGATGAACTTGTACTGGAGCTACAAGTACTCGAGCTGCTAGTACTTGAGCCTCTAGTACTGGAGGTACTTGCACTTGAGCTTCTAGTACTGGATGAACTTGTCCTGGAGCTTCAAGTACTGCACTCCTAGTACTGCATGAACTTGTACTGAAGCTACAGGAATGCACTCCTAGTACTGGATGAACTTGTACTGGAGCTACAAGTACTCGAGCTGCTAGTACTTGAGCCTCTAGTACTGGAGGTACTTGCACTTGAGCTTCTAGTACTGGATGAACTTGTCCTGGAGCTTCAAGTACTGCACTCCTTGTACTGGATGAACTTGTACTGAAGCTACAGGAATGCACTCCTTGTACTAGATGAACTTGTACTGGAGCTACAAGTACTCGAGCTGCTAGTACTTGAGCCTCTAGTACTGGAGGTACTTGCACTTGAGCTTCTAGTACTAGATGAACTTGTCCTGGAGCTACAAGTACTGCACTCCTAGTACTGCATGAACTTGTACTGAAGCTACAGGAATGCACTCCAAGTACTGGATGAACTTGTACTGGAGCTACAAGTACTCGAGCTGCTAGTACTTGAGCCTCTAGTACTGGAGGTACTTGCACTCGAGCTTCTAGTACTGGATGAACTTGTACTGGAGCTCCTCGTCCTCGAGTTCTTTGACTGGCGCTTCTTCTCCTAGTAAGGCTATGGAACTGAAGCTACTAGTAATGGAGCTGGTAGTAGTGGAGCCTTGTACTGGAGGGACTTCGACTTAAGCTACAATTACTTGAGATCCTAGTCCTGGAGGTACTTGAACTGGATCAAGTAGGACTGGAGCTACTTGTACTGGTAGAACTTTCCCTTGATGTTCTTTTACTGGAACTACTGGTACTGAAGGTACTTGTACTGGAGGAACTTCTACTGAAGCTACAAGTTTTTCAGCTTCTTGTTCTAGAGGTGCTTTCCCTGGAGGGACATGTACACGAGCTGCTAGTACTTGAGCTTCTAGTACTTTATGTACTTTGACTTGAGCTACAAGTACTGCACTACTAGTACTGGATGAACTTGTACTGGAGCTACAAGTACTCGAGCTGGGAGTACTGAAGCTACAAGTACTTGTGCTACTTGTTATAGAGGTTCTTTCTCTGGAGCTACTTGTACTGGAGTTTCATGGACTGGAGCTCCTGGTACTGGAGGTTCATGGACTGGAGCTCTTAGTACTGGAGGTTCATGGAGAGATTGGACTTGAGTTCTTGGACTTGGGCAACAAGTACTGCGCTACTAAGACTGGTGGGTCATCGACTGTAGCTACAAGTTTTGGAGCTACCAGAAATGGAGCCATCTAGGCTGGATTACTTGGACTCGAGCTTGGCCGGTTCATTGATGGGATGTTTATCGAAAAAAATTATAAATGGTATTTAAAAATGATATTTTTTTTATACTATATTTTTTTCTTTCTTTTTATTTTTAATTAAAGAAAAATAGTTAGGTTTATTTTGTTAATTTTTTTGGTTTTTATTAGGAATGCACTCCTAGTACTGCATGAACTTGTACTGAAGCTACAGGAATGCACTCCTTGTACTGGATGAACTTGTACTGGAACTACAAGGACTGCACTCCTTGTACTGGATGAACTTGTACTGGAGCTACAAGTACTCGAGCTGCTAGTACTTGAGCCTCTAGTACTGGAGGTACTTGCACTTGAGCTACAAGTATTAAAAGTACTTGTACTAGAGCTCCTCGTACTGGAGTTCTTTGACTGGCGCTTCTTCTCCTAGTAAGGGAGCTATGGAACTGAAGCTACTAGTAATGGAGCTTCTAGTACTGGATGAACTTGTACTGGAGCTACAAGTACTCGAGCTGCTAGTACTTGAGCCTCTAGTACTGGAGGTACTTGCAATCGAGCTTCTAGTTCTGGATGAACTTGTACTGGAGCTACAAGTACTGCACTCCTAGTACTGCATGAACTTGTACTGAAGCTACAGGAATGCACTCCTAGTACTGGATGAACTTGTACTGGAGCTACAAGTACTCGAGCTGCTAGTACTTGAGCCTCTAGTACTGGAGGTACTTGCACTCGAGCTTCTAGTTCTGGATGAACTTGTACTGGAGCTACAAGTACTGCACTCCTAGTACTGCATGAACTTGTACTGAAGCTACAGGAATGCACTCCTAGTACTGGATGAACTTGTACTGGAGCTACAAGTACTCGAGCTGCTAGTACTTGAGCCTCTAGTACTGGAGGTACTTGCACTTGAGCTTCTAGTACTGGATGAACTTGTACTGGAGCTACAAGTACTGCACTCCTAGTACTGCATGAACTTGTACTGAAGCTACAGGAATGCACTCCTTGTATTGGATGAACTTGTACTGGAACTAAAAGGACTGCACTCCTTGAAATGGATGAACTTGTACTGGAGCTACAAGTACTCGAGCTGCTAGTACTTGAGCCTCTAGTACTGGAGGTACTTGCACTTGAGCTACAAGTATTAAAAGTACTTGTACTAGAGCTCCTCGTACTGGAGTTCTTTGACTGGCGCTTCTTCTCCTAGTAAGGGAGCTATGGAACTGAAGCTACTAGTAATGGAGCTTCTAGTACTGGATGAACTTGTACTGGAGCTACAAGTACTCGAGCTGCTAGTACTTGAGCCTCTAGTACTGGAGGTACTTGCACTCGAGCTTCTAGTACTGGATGAACTTGTACTGGAGCTACAAGTACTGCACTCCTAGTACTGCATGAACTTGCCTGAAGCTACAGGAATGCACTCCTTGTACTGTATGAACTTGTACTGGAGCTACAAGTCCTCGAGCTGCTAGTACTTGAGCCTCTAGTACTGGAGGTACTTGCACTTGAGCTACAAGTATTAGAAGTACTTGTACTAGAGCTCCTCGTACTGGAGTTCTTTGACTGGCGCTTCTTCTCCTAGTAAGGGAGCTATGGAACTGAAGCTACTAGTAATGGAGCTTCTAGTACTGGATGAACTTCTACTGGAGCTACAAGTACTGCACTCCTAGTACTGCATGAACTTGTACTGAAGCTACAGGAATGCACTCCTAGTACTGCATGAACTTGTACTGAAGCTACAGGAATGCACTCCTTGTAGTGGATGAACTTGTACTGGAACTACAAGGACTGCACTCCTTGTACTGGATGAACTTGTACTGGAGCTACAAGTACTCGAGCTGCTAGTACTTGAGCCTCTAGTACTGGAGGTACTTGCACTTGAGCTTCTAGTACTGGATGAACTTGTACTGGAGCTACAAGTACTGCACTCCTAGTACTGCATGAACTTGTACTGAAGCTACAGGAATGCACTCCTTGTACTAGATGAACTTGTACTGGAGCTACAAGTACTCGAGCTGCTAGTACTTGAGCCTCTAGTACTGGAGGTACTTGCACTTGAGCTTCTAGTACTGGATGAACTTGTCCTGGAGCTTCAAGTACTGCACTCCTAGTACTGCATGAACTTGTACTGAAGCTACAGGAATGCACTCCTAGCACTGGATGAACTTGTACTGGAGCTACAAGTACTCGAGCTGCTAGTACTTGAGCCTCTAGTACTGGAGGTACTTGCACTTGAGCTTCTAGTACTGGATGAACTTGTACTGGAGCTACAAGTACTACACTCCTAGTACTGCATGAACTTGTACTGAAGCTACAGGAATGCACTCCTTGTACTGGATGAACTTGTACTGGAACTACAAGGACTGCACTCCTTGTACTGGATGAACTTGTACTGGAGCTACAAGTACTCGAGCTGCTAGTACTTGAGCCTCTAGTACTGCAGGTACTTGCACTCGAGCTTCTAGTACTAGATGAACTTGTCCTGGAGCTACAAGTACTGCACTCCTAGTACTGCATGAACTTGTACTGAAGCTACAGGAATGCACTCCAAGTACTGGATGAACTTGTACTGGAGCTACAAGTACTCGAGCTGCTAGTACTTGAGCCTCTAGTACTGGAGGTACTTGCACTCGAGCTTCTAGTACTGGATGAACTTGTACTGGAGCTCCTCGTCCTCGAGTTCTTTGACTGGCGCTTCTTCTCCTAGTAAGGCTATGGAACTGAAGCTACTAGTAATGGAGCTGGTAGTAGTGGAGCCTTGTACTGGAGGGACTTCGACTTAAGCTACAATTACTTGAGATCCTAGTCCTGGAGGTACTTGAACTGGATCAAGTAGGACTGGAGCTACTTGTACTGGTAGAACTTTCCCTTGATGTTCTTTTACTGGAACTACTGGTACTGAAGGTACTTGTACTGGAGGAACTTCTACTGAAGCTACAAGTTTTTCAGCTTCTTGTTCTAGAGGTGCTTTCCCTGGAGGGACATGTACACGAGCTGCTAGTACTTGAGCTTCTAGTACTTTATGTACTTTGACTTGAGCTACAAGTACTGCACTACTAGTACTGGATGAACTTGTACTGGAGCTACAAGTACTCGAGCTGGGAGTACTGAAGCTACAAGTACTTGTGCTACTTGTTATAGAGGTTCTTTCTCTGGAGCTACTTGTACTGGAGTTTCATGGACTGGAGCTCCTGGTACTGGAGGTTCATGGACTGGAGCTCTTAGTACTGGAGGTTCATGGAGAGATTGGACTTGAGTTCTTGGACTTGGGCAACAAGTACTGCGCTACTAAGACTGGTGGGTCATCGACTGTAGCTACAAGTTTTGGAGCTACCAGAAATGGAGCCATCTAGGCTGGATTACTTGGACTCGAGCTTGGCCGGTTCATTGATGGGATGTTTATCGAAAAAAATTATAAATGGTATTTAAAAATGATATTTTTTTTATACTATATTTTTTTCTTTCTTTTTATTTTTAATTAAAGAAAAATAGTTAGGTTTATTTTGTTAATTTTTTTGGTTTTTATTTCCAAATTGTACCTTTGGAAAAGTTTAAAAATAAAATTAGAGGTTCTGGTGGCATTTGTGTATTATAGAGCTACTTATATCAAAAAAAAATATCTCTCTATCTTTTTTTTTTAAATAGATAATTTAGGGCAAACTTTCAATGCAAGTCCGGTATAGCTCTTTATAAATGATGAAATTTAAAAAACTTGTCTATTTTGTTTTAATCATGTCCATGTGGGATTTATTTCCAAAATCCGAAGAAGTTTTTTGTTCAAAAGATTCAACCTGTAGAATGATTTATGTACAAACGGTCAGCTTTATAATTTGCAATCACTTAACAGATAATTTAAAAGATTGTTTTTCAGTAGCCTCGAAGCATGATCTTTTTGATTACCGAACAATTTATTTTAAATTAACACAAAAAAATTCAATTCTTAACAATGAAGATCTTATTAAAGTTGGAAATTATTTGAAATTAGTAAATGTTAATCCCTATTTATATTACATTAACTTGGATGGAATTCATATTGATTTTCTACAAAATTTGAATATTCCTCAAGAAACTAGTCTCAATATTCTTGAATCAAATATTAAAGTTATTGGATCAAACTGTAGTTTTTTTGAATCACAGCACAATTCAATAACTTCATTCGATGCGTTGAACTTAGTTAATAAAAATAAATATGGCTTAACGTGTCCACATGTTTTTCGTAATTTAAAACTTAAATCGTTTACTATAAGTTATCTTACAAACACATTTTACAAAAAAAATTTAATCGAATTTCAACGAGCAAATTTTTCAACAAGCATCATATTTTTGGCACTTTTATATTGTGAAAACATTCCAATTAACGATAAACTCATAGACAAAAACCTTTTTTATAATACAAGAAAAATTCAGACTTATGGCAAAATAAACTCGATCGAAAAGAATTCTTTTAAAAACTTACATAACCTCGAGTTATTAGTAATGGATTTTTTTTTTGCCAGAAATCTTTTGCTCAAAGGAATAGACTGGATTCGATCAATCAATACATCCCGATCGGTGCGAATTGTGATCGCTTATACCTTTTTTATTTTTAATGATCCCGATTATACTATTAATGATTTTTTACCAGATGAAGATTTTTGTATCTACAAAGACTTTCCTTTTAATCAAAATATCTGTTTGGATATAAACGATGGAAATAGATTAAAACCACCGTATAACTTTACATGCACATTCAACTATATACGCATTAATAGCCAAATTTGGTTTAAATCGATTTATTACAATCCGTACTACAACATTTCACAAGATGGAAATACAAGTCACTGTAATTTTGATAAAATGAAGCAAAACTGTAATCTTAGTTTCCATCACCATAATTCATTTGACAGAATGTATTTCAAAGAAGGTATTATATTAGCTGATTTTATAATAGGAGTAATACTTAATCCATTATTTTGTTTTATTGGATTGATAATGTCAATACTTTCATTGGTCTTTATTATGGCTAAGAAAGAAAAAAACCCAAATTTTTATTTCATAAAATTATATTCTATATTTGCTTGTTTTTATTTTATTATATCGCTGTTTAACCTGATTAACAACTGCAATTTTGTCAATGGAATATTTTGTTCTTCTATTAGTCAGTTAATATTTTCACAATATTATAAGATAATTTTCGTAGACTTTATATTATCAGTAATTAAATTTTGTATCAATTGTTTTTTAATTGGATTTAATTTAATTCGATACTCAAGTATTCAAAATAAAAAGATCAATTTATCGGCTAAGCAAATAAAAGTATTTACTTTTTTTTGCGTAATAATTGGCGTTGCTTTAAGCTGGTCATATTTGAAGGCTTCTGAAATCAATGACTATTTTCCTTACAACAATTCACCTATTTCTAATCTTTATGAAGAATTAATGGGTGAACCTATTTATTATTTAAAATATTTGAATTTTATATACATTAGTATCAACAGCGGTGTTTTTTTGATACTCAATTTAATAATCGAATTACTCGTTTTAAAACAATTAAGAGCTGTGTTGATTGCAAGACGTGCAATTCGATCTAAATTAAAGTTAAAAACAAATAAAAAAGACAAAATGGAATTCAAAGAGCTAAAAAAGCTCTTATTAAATTCAGTATTGAATTTTTTGTTTAAACTTCCGGAAGGTTTTGTTTTAATTTATTGTTTTACTTATTTTAAAATTGGTAGAATTAACAGAATTGACGTTTTGCTTGGAAGTTTTGATATTTTTATTTTAGATATACTTTATAAAATTGGACTAATTGGGTGATTAGAACAATTAGTTGTTTTTTTTATACTTTATCTATTTTAACTAATTTTTATTATTGTTTTGTTTGGGATAGAAATTTCTTTAAAACTACTCAAAATAATTGAATAAAGTTAAATAAAAAGGTGATTTATTTATAAGCAGTTTGTTCCCTTTTTCTTTTGTTCCCTCGAATTTATTCCCGTAGAATTAATTCCCGAATCTAAAATAGTGAATTTATTCCCTTTTTCTTTTATCTCCTTTCTAAATTATTCCCGAAAAAAAATTAAGGAAATTGTTCCCTTTTATTTTGTTTCCGTTTTTTTTTGTTGACCTCAGAAAAAAATAACCAATAAATTTTTTAAGTTAGGTAATAGATAAATTCTCAGGGGTTTCAATCAATGGAAAACGTTTCAAAAAAATAAAATTGAATTGAGTTTTATAGAGTTTTAAAACTCTACCATGTACAAGATATCTATGAAGAGCTCCTGGAGCAATTTTATTCAAAACCCTTAGGTTCGATATAATTTGAAGCTATTTAAGAAAGAATGTCTTGTGCAGTTGCATTTGCAGTTAGGGTTGTAAAATTTGAAATTAAATTTCAAAGTTTTTTCGAAATGTTCGAATGTTATTTCATATAATTTATCTTTTATCAAAGTAAATACAGTCGAGTTGCACTTATATCACCCTTTTTGTCAAGCCATTTTGCAGTGATAAAAATGAAATGTGACTTAACTGGAATTGATTTGCATTAAAAGTGACCCTTTTGTCTTAATCTCTCCAGTGATATAAGTGTAATATTGACTTAAGTGGGTGGTGATATAAGTGGGAGTTGACTGTATTGTGAAAAAAAACAAAAAAATAACTCATGTTAGTAAACTTGTTTCATTTATAAAATTTCCAATTTATTTTCGTAATATGAAATAAAATGATTAAAATAATAGTTTTATTTAACTAAAGACAAAAGGATCCCAATTGGATTTTTAATTTAAAGATAAATTTTATCAGTACTTTCCCAAAAAAATTGTTTAAAGAAGTGATTAAAAATTCATTTAAAAATGTTAGCATTGAAATATTTCATTTATTTTGGTTTAACAAAAGATCTATAGGTATTCAACATAAACTTGGCAATTTTTTAGAAAAAGGTGATCTTAAGATACATTCATTTTTTATTTAGTAAATTTAGTGATCACGGGATCTTATTTTTGACGAGGTAAAAAATTCAAGTTAATTTTAGGATCACGTGGTCGTTGATTTGACTTTCAATGAAAAAACTAGAAAAAAAAATTTTTTTTTTACCGAAATTTCGATTTTTTTCAAAAATTTTGAAAATTTTGGGTTTCACCAAATTTCACCAAAAATAACGTAAAATAACGTTAATTATTGATATTTTACGTTAAATGACGCTTTCTAGAATCAGTAATTTCACGAAATTTATTGTCAATTTTGGTGAATTAACGTAATTTTACGTAAGGTGCCCCAGATTATAAACCCGTGCTGCCCAAAACACCGATTTTTTAGGTCAGAACCAGTTTTTCTAGGTTTTCAAATGTGCAGAATTAAAATTTTTCAAAAAAAAAAAAATTTGATCTAGTAAAATTTCGGACCCAAGAGGCCCCCCCTAAAAATTGAAATAAGCCAGTATTGTTGAAGGTGCTTTATGTGACTTTCATTTAATTAAAAATAAAATTTTAATTAAAAAAAAAAGTCACAAAAATATTTTAACAAAATTTTTCATTTCCCTAGCTTTTTTAAAAAAATAAGGTGTTTTCCCTTAAAAGAGCTCTTTAAAATCTTTTCTGACCTCCTGACATAGTAGCCCATTCGAGATTTTTTTTTTAACATTAATTTCGACCCTTTTTTAGTAAAGGTAAGTGGGTCTTTTGCTTAATTAGTATTACTTAATGTATAATGAACCATTTAATTTATGCATTAATCTATTGAAAGGCGCCAAATAACGGACTGTTTTTTGAGTAAGAATTTCCAAATGAAACAATTTAATTTTTGAATTTAAAATCCCTAATAGCTAACATAAAAAAATCTCTTTAACAAGCCTATATTTTTTTTTCATACTATTTTCTTTAACATGTTATGGAAAAATCAAATTAAAAGCAACTTATTCACCATTTTCTCAAAGAATCGCTTTAAACTTTAGTTTTAAATTTTCTAGAACTAATTAAGTGAAGATAAATATTAATAAAGTTCAAAAAAATTGGGGAAATAAGGATTCCAGGACTTCTTGATAGCTTGAACCATACTGATACATTTCTAAGGCTCTCCAAAACCTATGCCACAGCTTAACATTTAAGTCTTTTTTTTTATATTCATCAATGGACTCCATAATAAAATTTAACAATTTTGAGAAATTCTGATCGTTTCTTCTTCGAACATATCCTTTTAAAAAACACCAAACACCTTCGATAGGATTCAATTCGCAGTGATATTTCGGACACAATGTGACAGTATATCCATATTTTGAGGCTAAACTTTCGAGTCGCGTGTTGCAGTTATTAAAAGCCGGATGTTCAAGTAGCTTTTCCCTTAAATGTTCAAGTTTTAACTTTTTTGCCTCGTTGTATATACAGTTAGTTCCAGGAAACTTATTAAACATTTTTATATCATAAACCTTTGCTGAATGAGTTCGAGCATTGTCAACAATTATCTCGACATCATGGTTTTCAAATGCTTTTTTGAACGTAACAAAATAAACAGTCTTTCAAATTGTCTCAATATTTGCTCGTTGTCTATGTAATTATACTTTCTTGGCTCGAGCCAACCATTCGCTGATCGTGAAAAGTATTTTAATTGGTCATCTTCATCTAGCTCTGGATGTCTTTCTAAAGCTTGCTTAAACTCAGCTTCGTCTAATTCAAAAATTGAACAATCATTATGTGAGACCATAAATAACGAGATCATAATGCTTCTTCCTCGTCCTTTGTTGAAAAAAGGTGCTTTGTCTGGAAAAATCCACCTAAACCTCGAAACCTCTCCAGATCTAAAGGTAGACTCGTCATGTGAGATCAATATTTTCTTTATTCTCTTTGGTAAAATCCAGCTATAACCATTATCTTTCTTTGGAACAAAACCAAAGTCTTTAATTTCGAACATATGTTCTATGAACAATTTTCGAGCCTCAACAACATCTTCTCGCTCATGACCTTCAAAATACGGACGGTTTTTATTTTCATCGTATTTTGCACCCCATTTTAACAAATCAACTCTACAACTTTCAACTGAACGTACAAGTTCTTCCGGGTCAATTTCAATTTCAGGAAACATTTCACGAAAACGTTTATCGATAAATACAGATAAGGTTTGGACATTAAAGGTACACTCTTTTTTACAGCCTTCGGTTAACGCGAATGATTTAGCTTCTTCTAACAATTCTGGGAACTCTTCGTAAAATGTTTTTCGTTTGTATGATCCCCTAGAGTCTTTCAAAATAACCAACAAATCATCTTCATCAACAATTGTATTGACCCAAAGGTGACATTGTTGAATACACATCAAACGAAGCTTTGTCATACAATCTCTCGTATAATCATAGGATAAGTTCATCAATCTCAAAAAAAGATAAATAATAACACTTAGCACTCTAAAATTAATCGAATCAAAATCGGTCAAACCATCGATAAATATACTTATAAAATCCGAAATAGTATCGAGTGTGAAGTACTTGGCAATAATTCCAAGTCGGCTACCATTTCCTGGATCACTTTTCTGAGTGCTAGCATCTTTTTTTTCTATTTCTGTTTGAACACCCAGAGTTGACTTGTTATTTCCGTAGTTTATTAGGCTAAAATCGTTAAAATCTTCAATAAGCTCTTCATGTTGAATGCTCATATGATTTTCTGAGTCGTCATTTAGCTGAGCCGCAGGTTGAGATACTAATTTGGCCACCCTCCGATTAGTAACAGATCGGTTATTTATAGTTCTTAGCTTTACTCTTCCCATTTTTTCGAAATAAGTGAGTATAGTTTAGATCTAAATATATCAAAAAGTAAATATGATATCAACAAACCCCCACCTATTTGTATAGAGGACAGTCTGAACTACATTTAAAAAAAAAAATTTCGATTTTATCGATTCATGAGGGAGGAATAGGCCGTCAAAATTGATGAACTTTCAAAAATTTACAAATATTTGTTTAAAAAAAAAGTTTTGTTTGATGTTTATGATCTGGGGCACCTTAAAATGTGGTGAATTCATGGTATCATAGCACCACTGTATTTGCTTATAGATATTACCATTAGCAAAATAAATTAAATTAATTTTTCCATTATCATTTCCAAATTAAATTAATAAAACCATTTGCAATTCAAAGCGAAGCTTTGTAATTATGTGTTCTGCTTTTCCTAAACATTTCGGTTATATTAATGGAGCCTTTTAGAAATTATTTTTTTAATATTCTTAGGGTTTCAGAGATATATTTTGTTTTTTTTGCAATTGTATTGAAACTTTGCATATAAATACAGTCAAACCTATCTAATTCTAAAGGAGCTCTGCTCGAACAGATTCACAAATAAATAAATAAAATAATCCGGCCCTCGTAAATGATTTCCGATTTCGGTATTTAACCATTATCAGTGAATATTTAATCCGGAAAAACGTTCTCTTCCCGATTTGGTCGGATTAGAGATGTTCGACTGTATATATATATTCATTACGCTTTTAGGATGGTGATTTGTAGAAAAAATAGTATAATATGCTTTGAAAATCAGTATTCTTATTGAAGTATTCGGATTAACTAGATAAAAAAATTGAAAATGGGTTTCTAATGGGTTAAATAACATCGAATTGTTTTAAGGGTGAAGTTGTTTGAGCATATTTTGTTTTAATTGAAAGACTTTTGAAATGATTAACGAATATGTGGTATTTATTTGATGCATTTTGGTTACAAATTTACATCATCAATATAAGACGGAATTTTTTAAAAGATTAAAGAAGACATGGAGTTTGAGCCAGGGAAAGTACAGTACATTTCTGAAATAAGTTGACACTCTGCCTAAGCAATGCGCAGCTTGCTCTGAAGCTTTGCCTAAGACGCGCAGGAGCAATGCGCTTGTGCGTCTTAAGCAAAGTTTCGAAGCACAATATTTATTGCGCATAAGCGCAGGAAAAAATTGTATTAAAATAAATTATCGTGCGCAAGAGCATGCGCTTGCGCATTGAAAATATTTCTTTTGCGTGCTTAAGCAATGCGCTGGAGCGTCCTAGGCAGCCCAGAAACTTTGCCTAAGCAATGCGCCTGAGCGTCTTAAGCAATGCTCCGAAACATGTCAACTTATTTCAGAAATGTACTGTATGAACAGTATCCAATATTATAGGAGGGGTTTGTTTTGAACAAAATAAATATAAAATATTGAAAAATGATATACCATTTATATGAGCAATAATGTATGAATATGAAAGGATTTTTTGAGTAGTTTAAAAAATATAAGGGTTTTGGAATAGTTCAAAAGCAGAAGAAATGAATGCATACATAAAGACAAAGCTGCGCTTTGTGTAAATTACATAATATTGAGCGATTAAGAACACTTAATACTGAAAATTTATAACAAACATGATGTTGTAACACTAACAGATAAAGTTGTACAGTCAAGTTCCACTTATATCACCTCACACTTAAGTCACTATTACACTGGAGAGATTAAGACAAAAGGGTCACTTTTAATGTAAATCGGTTCCAGTTAAGTCACATTTCATTATTATCACTGCAAAATGGTTTGACAAATAGGGTGATATAAGTGAAAATCGACTGTAGTTGAGGAAAATATTGACCATTATTAATTCAAAGTTAATCCTAAGTGTTTAACACAAAATTTGACTAAAGTACAGAAATAAGATATTATAATAGAGATACCAGAAAAGTTAACTAACATTAATGAAATACTTAATATGTATAGATTTAATACAGAAGATTTTAATAAACTTTAATGGAATAGTAAAAAGATTAATATACAGTCAGTCTTCGGTTATATCCCAATATAACTCAAATCGGAGATATATCCCAATTTGGATATATCTCCGATTTGAGTTAGAACGGATTTCCATACATTGTTTTATATTAAAATAATGATAAGTTATATCCCCTTCCTATATCCCATATTTTAGATATAACCCATATTTTTTGTCTCTCAAATTGCATTTTCTTAATATAAAAACACTTACACTTTTAACCCCAACAGAAAAAAACAATAGAAAAAAAAATGACAGCGTCCTTAAACCGAAACGAAAGAACAATTATTTCGAATTCAACAAAAAATTTGATTACTATCGAAAAGTCAAAAAAAACTCAGAAATGGCCGCTCAGTTTAATGTAGACCGATCTGCGGTTAGTAAAATCATTAAAAAGAGACATCTTTATGTCTTTACGACGAAAACAAAATGTTATTTGCTGCAATTTAGTATTATCATAGCCGAAGACTTGCGTTTTATTAAAGATCTTTTTTAAAAAGGTTGAAATTGAAGAGCTTCAAAAGCTCATTATTTTAAGACTTTCAAATGTTTAAATTTAATAAGCCGCAATTTAATTAAGTTTAAACTTATGTTTTCGTCATTTTGTTTTGTATCATGTTAGAATAATTTGTGAAAAAAATTTTGTAAGAAAATTTCGTATTTTTGTTCGTGATTTATCTTTATTCCATTTTAATTATATCCCCAAATTTACTTGGGACAGATGGGGGGATATAACCGAAGAACCACTGTAAAGTAAAAATCAAGTTGCTATTTTAACCAAAAAAGACTACTGATGCTCTAATTCAGATCGTATAACGATTCCAAAAAAATGACCAATCAGAAAATTGGGTAAAACTCGATATATCGGGATTTAGCCAACGAGGTTGTTTGCAAGACAAAACCGTAAAAAATTAGGAAATGCAGGTAATATTTTCTCTTTGCAAACCTAAGAAAATTATTTTATTTTTTTGAAATTAAATTTAAAATTAAAAAAATTATCATTAAGTTTTTTTTTATGGAAATAAGATATCCCAGTGATCGCCTTCCAAAGCCCATGTGTTCCCTCTGGCATCTTTCCACAAATCTGCACCATCTCCTCTTTTCCCGGCATAAGTAAATCGTGCTAATTAAAACGAATATTCAAAAAAAATTCCTCCGAGAAAATCAGGAAAAAAAATACATCTTATGTATGAATCGTGGCATGAATTTAAACCAATATCAATTTTGTAACCATTCCAATGTGAATATGTACCACTGGAATGACCAGTCTCAGTACCACCGGTCATAATAATAGAACAACCACTTGATCTTTTATAATTTACTAATTCAGCTACACTTTTACAATTTATTTGATCTAATCCAGTGCATGTAGCAATATTTCTATTAGCACAGTCTTCACAGAATGATTTTAAAAAAAATTTATTTTAGAATTTTTTAACACTAGAACGCCCGGTCGATTTTTGCCGAAAACTATGGTTCCGTTTTATTCACGAATCATTAAAGTTGATGACAAACTAGCTATATTTCCTGAAAATATGGACGAAAATGAATCAAATATACTGAGATCAAGTCGATCCTCAAGTTTTATCTTGGAAATAATTAGGGCTTAATTTTCGATGTAGGGGTCTAAAAAAACCCTCGGGCGTTCTAGTGTTAATTAAGATTACTTCCTGATGAAGAGATAGTTATTCCATTTTGATTCAATACAACAATTGCAGTGTATTGAGACAATTTCACACTTGATGTACAAGTCGTTGGTAGACTAGCTGGTTGATTATTAGAAGTATAACAACATTTAACAGCAGCTGGTTTTGATTCACAGAGTCCTGATACGTATAAAGTATTTGGGCACCATGTTGATTGAACACAATTTCCTTGACCGTATGTTGGATGTCTGGTTGTATCACACGTGTCACATACAATATCTAACAAGTTTAAATTAAAACTAAAAAAATACTTTTCTGAAATTAGTTTTTCTAAGATCCATTTTAAAATTTTACACTATTCGTCAGATAATCATTTTTTTTAAAAATTTAAAAATTTTATCTCAACTTGTTCCTTTATTAAAGCATTTATGAAATCATTATTGGAAAAATCTGTAATTAGTCTTAACTGATTATCTTACACAGTCCAATTATTTTGCGGATATTGCTTTTTAATACTATTCACTGTTTTTTGATACAAATCTACACATTGCCATTTTCTGTAAACCCTAAAGGATCTTCATGATTAAAATGATTTGCTGAGGTTTCAAAGGTAAATTATGGACGATATTATGATGTAAAAAATAAAAATTCTTTGCCCCCAGTGAAACTACCTTAATAAATTTGTGGAGCAACCTCCTGTCTTCATCGTGAGGCTACTTAACTACTCAGTATGTATAATATATGTAGTAGTATGTATTTCCCTCGGATTTTGAAAAATAATTTGACAAAATTTTATCAACTTTATAGCTCCCAAAACGAAGTAGGCCAGTAAGTTTAATTCTAAGTTTATCTCGGAGATTCTTTTACAAAATGAGACGGTCATGCCTTCATTAAAGAAGACTAATCAAACTTTTATTTAGAAGGAGTGGGGTAATTTTTAATATCTTATCCGCCCAAAGGTGGGTCAAAAATGACCCGACCGAAAATTGAAATTAAAAAAAATCTTTCTTTCTCTTTCTCCCTCTTTGCAAATTGAAAGATTGCTAAAAATTTTCGGAATTGTGTAGCTACATCTGTCATTCTTTTAGAAGATGGAAATTTTAAACTTGTCTAACGTCTCATTACTATCATATAAAGCTTTGAGTTTTATATTTTATACTGGACTTTAGAAATTAAGTTTCATCTTACTTGTGATCAAAAGTGAAGAAATTAACAAAGCTACTTTAATCATTTTACAACTATGTTTCATATTCTAAATTTTAACGTGATTTATATCAACCTTAAATAAACAGAAAGTATTTGGTTGCCTGAATTGTATAAATAGATTCATGATCATTCGATTTATGTATAGAAATCTCTTCAAAATCTTATTTTATAAAAAGGCGTTCAATGACACAAAACTCCTCCTTTGTTGAAATTTGTAATTTAATATTATTTCAATAAGCCTAATATATTAAATTACTTGTATTAGAGCATGACTTGGAAAATAAAATTCAAATATTTAAAAAGTATTAATGATCTCAATATTTTTTTCAATTTAAAAAATTTAGAAAAAAAAAATATCTTGAAAAAATGAATTCAAATATAATTATTTTGATATTCTTGTCTGGCTTAAAATCGTGTAAACACATTTGAAATTTAACGATATTTCCAAGTCTTGTAAACCTATTTTTACCCATTTAAACTCTTGGAAACGCAAAACTACAATTGTTTCTTTTTGTTGCTTGTTTCATGAATATAAATACAGTTTGAACTCTTTAACCTTAGGTCGGAATCTGACCCATATCTAAGACGAAGTCTAAGAAATGGGTCTTAACTCGAAGAGAAGAGACTATGCGTTAAATTAAGAGTCGCGTTATTTACGACTCAGTTTCAGACTCCTACTCTGACTCAAAAGCTAAAAAGTTCGGGCTGACACTATATCATCATCATAACCAGTTCATTGTATACACTCTAGGCCTACACGAATTTCTAGCACTCAGCAACCAAAATCAACCAGAAAGTAGCTTAAAATTAGATGAAAAAAAAATAATTGAGGACCACTGTAGGTTCTTGCGAAAATGTAACATTCCGAAGACAATTTCCAACGAATTTTTAGTGTTTTTTGTCAACTTTTATACTTTTATCTTATTTTTTTATACAGCTGCACATTCAAGGTTTAAGGCTCTTCTGAACCGAATGGTCCATGATGAAGCTATCCTGGGATGTAAAGTCCGGATTTTTTTTTAATTCTTGATTGAATGGAGCTATTTCAAAGAGGATTACATTTTTTTAATTCTGTTGAGAAAGGAGATGTTTTCAAAGTTAAATTAGAGAATAATGTTGGTCTGATTTTAAAATTACAAAAATATTCTCGCTGCAATTTTTTTCATTTAACTTAACCATAGTTTGGTCATAATAATTAAATAGGTTTACAAAACTCATTCAGTTATTGTAATTTTATCTCATTATTGTAATCGTTTAGTTGATTTTTATGAGGTCACAGAAAGCAAACTGAAATGCTCAACTGATCAAGAGAAATTATCCAATGAAGATGCTTTAGACATAGTTACTAAATTTGATATAAAAATAAGTTCTTACGGAAGTATATTTCTAAAAAAGATTAAATTTTATTCAGTTAATAAAAATTGTTTTTTATAGACTGTTATGATCGAGATAAACGTGAATGTACTTCTTTGGAACAAATAAATTGTCAAAGTTTATGCTACCTGGTTAAGTATAAGCTTCAAAGCAACTGTAATGTTGTAATCTCTGGTAACTCTTCAAAAAAAATAAAATAAAAAACACCTTTTTAAAATGGAATTAAAAATTAAAGGTGGTACAGAAATTGGACATGACAAAATAGAAAAAACTCATACCGATGGTTATAGAGTTAATATTCAAGTTGATTCATGTAACAATGAGTTTATAAATTCGAATTTAAAATTTATTGGTAGACTCTTCAATGGTTCGCCTCAATATTCTGATTTAAATGGAAATATTTTTACTTTAGAGAATATTTATTGGAATATTTTAATAAATAGGTGTTGAGTTTAATTTTTTTAATTTTATATTGAAATCCATCGATTGTTAATTCTGACGCTCTGTGCTTTTTAACTTATACATATGTTATGTATACTCGTAAACATGCCATGTATTACCAGAAAAAAAACAAAATTTTTGTATACGAATGTATACGAGTATGCATAAATATGTATACGCGAATACATAAAAAAATTTGTATACGAATTCCATAGTGGTATACATACAGGCCGAAAAATAGGTTAAGATAGCTCATCTATACCTAGAACCCCCTGCGTACGTCCGTAGAGACCAGTAGTTGCAGAAAATAGGAATATTCAGCTAATAGTAAGACAAAATAATAGTCATTAACTTGACAGAAAAAAAAACAAGTGCTTTTAAAATCATCAAAGATGCATCACCTCCAGTTTTGGATTGTTTATTCAATATGTTGAAAATTATTATGTTTTTGGCAAATTGAAAGCAGACTATAAAAGTATTAGGGGATAGATAATATTTCCGCCAAGTTCTAAAAGTAGAAAATACTTCCTACTCTTTCTAATATTAGACGGTATATCATTGATAAATATTCCCAAGCAATCGTGTTTTTCTTGGAAAACCCTTGAGACTCTTGAAATCGAACTTGAAAAAAAAAGTTTTTAGAATTTGCAAGAAATTTTCAAGATACGATTAAAAATAATATTTGATTTTTGTTGGAATTATTTTTATTTCAAAAAAATTTAAGAAAAAAATATAATTGAATTATGAAAAAAATGACAATCAAATTACAGTTATGGCCACTCACGTGTTCCTCTGGTGGACGTTAATGAACTTTCCCCGACTTTTGATTTTCACCGGAGTTCACGGTATTTCACAGAAGTTCCCCGAAGTTCACTGGAGTTCCCCACTCTTAATATCAACCTTCTTTTTAAAAAACCGTAATCAGAAATTAAAATTTAAAATTTTACAAAGCTTTTCTAAAGCATAATTCTAGTAAGGTTGCTAAACGAACAAAAAGTTAAAATTTCAAAGTTTTTTAAATTAAATTTAAAACAAAATTACTAAATCTGAAACGGTTCATCTGATTTTTATTTTATTTCAAATCTATTTGAAACAGTTGAAAAGTTGTTTTTTTTAAATTTAGTAAGTTCATTTCAAATTTTAAAGTTTTAAAACAGATGATTTAAACAATTCCTGGAGGATAAGATGAGTCAAATATTGGTAGTGATGCAAAGGATGAAAACAGAATTCGAAGAAAGATTCCATGTCTTGACACAAGAAAGGGATGCAGCCCAACAACAACAACAACAAATGGATTACCAGCAACAGGTTGTCCAACAGCAACAAGTCCAACAACAAGATCAGCAACCTCGGCAGCCACAGACTACACAACAAGTTGGTAACTAGGTAAAAGTGTCTAACTCTATTAGACAAAGTCCATATAATATGTTTTAAAGTAAAAGACCGAATTTAAAAAACTAGTTTATAACTAATAAAACATATTATCCGACCATTAAGAACCTTGAAACGTTATATATAGCTCTTCTGTTATCAATGTTAAGATATAATTAATAAAACACAATTTATCAGACACAAATGAGTCGAACATCTAAGTTTCATATTAAAACCAAATAATTAATTACATATATGTACTCATTTACGCAATCGCATTTTCATTCGGTAAACTTTGCCTATAATTCTAATGGAGATGAATGGGAATTTACGATCATTCGACATTATAATAATAGGCAAGAGTTGACGGTATTTATTTTAATTTATTATTCTTCAAGTGGAGAGCATTTAAACTTCAAAAATATCATTCAATTTTTTTATCAATTTTTGTTTATCAGTGCTTTTAGGTAGATTGAAATTTTAATTATGAAAGTTCTACATATTTAAGCGATCGGATAATATGTTTTATTAGTTATAAACTAGTTTTTTAAATTTCGGTCTTTTACTTTAAAACATATTATATGGACTTTGTCTAATAGAGTTAGACACTTTTACCTAGTTTTTTACCTTTTCAATAAGTAAATAATTAAAGTTTATTAAAAAAGTCTATTAAAAAAAATAGGTTTAAAAATGAAAAAAAAATAGTCGATTACAATTTTTTGAAGTTCGAGTATGTATACGTGATCACTCACGTTTGCACAATATAATATACTCATTCAGAAGGACACTAATTTTTTTGGTTACTGCAGATATTTTTTCTCGAGTTAAGGACAATGTTAAGGAAAAAAAAATAAAACTTACTCTTTTATTTTAACCTAAATTAAATTAAATTGTCGTTTCTTTAGAACTGAATTTTAATTATTTTTGTTGCGTAGTTATAATTAAATGTAGTTATAATAAACTTCAACATACTGTAATGCCTTGCAAATGAATGCGGCATTTAAAATAGAATTTCGAGAATAAATGCATGCATCTTATACGCATAAATGCCGCATTTAATGTGGTACTTAAAGTCAAAAATTCGGACTTAATGCTGCATTAAGTCCAAAGCATATTGAGAATTTTTAAACATTTTAAAATAAATTCAAAATAATTTTTCTATCAAAAAAACGAGTTTAACGATGGTTGAGTACGTTGCAAAAATAATTTAAAAATATTTTCATGCGAATTTGGATCCTCACAGCAGTGAATATGATATTATTTTTAGTTTTTGTAGTTACTCTTATGAAAACATGCTTTTTACTGACTTCTCTTTTGTTATTCTCGACAAACAGTTTTGTGTAACAATATTTGTACTTTTATATGGACCCGTTTCTGAAAGTCAAAAAGTAAATGTTCGTGAAATATTCCCGAAAAAACTTCCACGGACCTATGGTTTTCTCAAAAACTAAAAATAATTTTTAGACCTACCAATCAGAATTTTATAGAAAATCGTCCAAGCTTTTATTTGAAAAAAATAAGCCATGTAGGATGGATGGTTCTCTGTAAAAATCGACTTTAATACGTGAACTCATATTAGAGCTGAACGGTCAAAGATCACAAAAACAAACTTTTTTATTTGACGTTTATATATGCCAAGTGAACTAGGTGAATTTTTGTTATTAAAATCTTTTAATATTTAACAATTACATTTATTAATTTTATTAGTCTTGCTTATCAATAAATTCACATCCTACTTGCTATAGTTAATTATTCTAAGCAATGCTAAATATATTTATTGAGTTAAAAGTTAGAAAAATTATTTGGACATGGTGCATTGTTAAATCTTGAAAATACATGTTTAAGGCAGGCACTGCAAATCGAACATGGGATCGATGGGAACAGGTGCTTGCTCTAAAAGTGTATTTTTGAATTTTAGTGCAGCGTTAAAAAACAAATATTTTCGGAAATTTAATTGGGCTAGTAAATTTTAATACAAGATTTATCATAGTTTTCAGGTAATATACTATTCATTATTAAGGAAGTGATATAAGTAAGCGTATCATCTTGAAGGTAAAAATTTGGTCTATCTGATTTTATGCGATACAATTACTATATATTTGAATATATTGAACAAAATATGCGATAAAAATTAAAAAAACAAAAAAATTATTTTGTTTTAATATATATCAATATTTTTGTACTATAAATATATTTTATGAAGCGAACTATTATATTTTTGGAATCTTCTCGTAAACACCTTTCTAAATTGGTGCCGAACGTATTTTCGTATAATTCGTCTCAATAATCTAATATATTGCGCTCTTTAATTTTAGAAAACATATTATTGTCAAAAAGACTACCTTTAGGCTGTTGCAGCTCTAATACAGGAATTGTGAGCTAGCAGAATAGTGTATTAGGTACCTGCAGACATCCGAACTCGAAAAAAAACCATTTTCAATTTCGAGTCTCAAATTCGAACTCGAAAATGGAACTTGAAAATGGATTTGTTTCAAGTTTGGAACTCGAAAATGGAACTTGAAAGTGGATTTGTTTCAAGTTTTAAAAGCATTTATCAAGATTGGGTTAAATATAATTTTTTCTATTTTTATTTAGAGAATCCCAAATAGCTTTATTCTTTTAAAATAATTACAAATAAAAGCTTAGTGATTCTATTTAAGTCATTTACGTATTTTAATAAAATTTATAAAAAAATATCGAGTTATTCAACTTTTTACAAAATTTTAATTTCTAGTCTGAAAAAAAACGAGTATCTATTTTGTACTCCAAATTTTAGACTATCCAAAATTTTAATATTGGCTTTCAACACAGACCGCTGGATTATTGTACTGGAGGACATATTTCCACTACTTTTTTTGCATACGGCCCCACATACACTATAAAATCGTTCGATATACGCTGGACTTGACGGAATGTTCAACAAAATACACACAAGTTTTTTTAGATTTGGAAAATCTATTTCGTTTTCATTCCAAAACTTTGCCGTTGACGTGCATTTAAACGTGGTGTTGTCTAAAACCTTTTGTATGAATATCACTTTTTCTCTTTCGAGGTCGTATGTGACGATTTCTTTCGTAACTTCGGTTTCACTTAGATAATCATCGTCCCGTAAGCATTCCCCAAGCGAATCTACAGTTGCTGATGATACGACAGTCTCGTTTAATCTGTTTTGATCTTGACTTGTTTGTTTTGTTTTTTTTTCAGTCATCTCATCTCTCTTACAAGATTATCGATCGCTTTTTTTTTATGTCAAAACAATCAGGTCTACCAATCCATGACTTTAATTTTGAGACATTCAATAACGAAGAGACACAGTACAGACTAGAATTCATCTCGTCGTTGAACTTTTGTCTGAATGCTACAATCAAATAGTCACATAGCTGCCTGTAAACACCGGTAACTTGCATTCTGTTCCACCTTGACAGCATGATATTTAAAGTTGGTAAAACGTCAGCGATCGAGAGTTTTGACTTTTGCATCACCAGATTAAATATAAAGGCCGGATGCAGAATTTTTAAATACGTTTCCAACACATGAAGGGAAACAGGACATGGTTCGTCTGGAGGAAATGCTTGTCTCTTTAAGGCTGTATGAAATGATTCGAGCATCAAAAAAGAAGATGACCATCTTGTTTTATTCTCAATTCTTAGTCGAGCTTTTTTTTTTAATATAAAACTTAGATTGGTTGATTGAATTTTTGTGTTTAGCAGCGAAAGCACTTAGCTTACTTAAAAGTTTTGCTAAAGGCTGACACTTATTGATTTCCATTCTAACTGCTATGTTGTTTTTGTGACAGGCACATGAAATTCTCGGAATTTCATCTGATCCAATTTTTAGGGACAAATCATAAATAGGCTCACATCGAGATCCTAATCCGAAGTCGTACTCTTCAGTCTCATCAAATACAATCGGTTCAATATTATTACGATTCGTTCTTGTTGAAAGTTCGATTCGATTATCATAAACTTTTTTGTCAAAATATTTTATTACGTTTTGTAGCTCGCTTTCGTACTCATTTGTCTCTTCATCGATTGTTTTAATCTTATCTAAATGACCTTGTTCATCGTATTCACTCTCTTGATTTGCCTCTGCGGTTAAATTACTCGGTTCATCATCTTCAAGTAGCGTTTCCTCATCTAACGTTGTGTCACTGTTGTTAACTATTTCTGGTATTAATTTTGGTCAAAATAAACGAACAAAAGCACTTCCTTCATCAGTCGAAGAGGCTTTAAAAAGATAAAGATAAAGTTTATTTTTAGACCAACATTAAACTAAATTTTACCACTGATAAGACCCTTGTCGAATGAAAATCGGTTAACAATTGCTTCAATAGCTCTCTTGATATTTTCGGCGTTGTGGCTTCCAGCCATCTCTATCATACCAATTACTAAAATTTCTTTACTCATATTTTTATAAGTTAGATTAGATGCTAGTCCAAGAAAATCCATCATTTGTTTGTTAGTCCAAATATCGCAAATTAAACATATGCTAAATACCCTCTTTAGCTTCTCATCGATTTCTTTCATTACCATGTCATATACGGTGGGCAAAATTTTCTCGGAAAATTTTTTTGAACATGGCACATCAAAGTTTGTTAGTTCAAACAAATCTTTAAAATATGGTGAGTCGAGCTCAACAAAAGCTGAATTCGATCCGATAAAATATTTGACTAGTTTGACTGTTGTGTTTATTTTTTAATGGCAGCTGTGATTGATTGTTTATATTCATTTAGCCATTGAATTAATCTAACCAAATTGGAAATTTTTTTTTTTTAAAAAAGTTTTTTTAAATTTAATCGAACGGCTTTGAGTAATAAAACTCCTTTCGCCGTTTTTTTTTTTTTTTTTAAAAGTATACAAGGCAAAGTTGTTGTCTCTTTTTGAAAAAGATTATTTAGTGAAAAAGAAAAAAAAAGAAGTTGTACAATGGTTTTAAAATTAAAAAAATTGTATTATCCACTGGGGTAGGTCATTTGAAAATAGACTTAGCGGGGTTTTAGATTCGTAAAATTAGAATCAATGAAATATTTACACCATAATCAGTGCAATCAATTAATCCTTTTCATTCGGTGTAAACAAGTTGCCTGCAGAATGTTGTGTTTTGTCTTTCGAACTATTTATTTTAATTTTAGGGATAAATTTAAATTTCTTTACAAATTTCTTCATTCATTAATTATTTTAAGAGGTAAATTTTGTTTTAATAAACGTTTTTTTAATTTTCTCAATCTTTAGAGCCTGATTTAATGGGGAACTTCTTCGAATCTTCTAAATTCCGATGCTGATTAAAAAATTTTGTTTAATCAACATCTAGTTTCGTCTCAACAATAAACAATTGTCTAATTGATACCTAAATTTTGACTGAAAATTGCTTGAAAAAAAATCCAATCAATTATGGATTCATCAACTTGGGTTTGCATCCAAAACCAAAAAAATCGATATCATTCTACTTTCTTCCATTTATCTTCAAAAGAGTTTAACACAAAATTTTAATTACACATCGCAAAGCTTTAGTACCGTATTGTCTAGGATGAAAGAAATTGATTTTAACATTTTGTTTCATGAAATCCGAATTCCAGACCAGTTCTGTGTTTTAGCACATTCCGTTTTTGCGTAATTTTTTTTTTAAAAAGCGATTATTTACGGATATTTAGTTAATTTTTTTTCTAATCAAATCACCTTTTTATTTAAATTTATTCAATTATTTTGAGCAGATTTAAAGAAATTTCTGTCCCAAATAAAACAATAATAAAAATTAGTTAAAATAGATAAAGTATAAAAAAAACAACTAATTGTTCTAATCAACACAATTACTCCAATGTTATAAAGTATTTCTATAATAAAAATATCAAAACTTCCAAGCAAAACAACTGTTTTTTTTCTTTCAATTTTAAAATAAGTAAAACAATATAGTAAAATAAAAGCTTCCGGAAGTTTAAACAAAATATTCAATACTGAATTTAATAAGAGCTTTTTTAGCTCTTTGAATTCCATTTTGTCTTTTTTATTTGTTTTTAACTTTAATTTAGATCGAATTGCACGTCTTGCGATCAACACATCTCTTAATTGTTTTAAAACGAGTAATTCGATTATTAGATTTAGTATCAAAAAAACACCGTTGTTGATACTAATGTAAATAAAATTCAAATATTTCAAATAATAAATAGGTTTAACCATTAATTCTTCATAAAGAAAAGAAATCGGATAATTTTTGTCAGGAAAATAGTCATTGATTTCAGAAGCCTTCAAATATGACCAGCTTAAAGCAACGCCAATTATTACGCAAAAAAAAGTAAATACTTTTATTTTCTTAGCGGATATATTGATCTTTTTATTTTGAATACTTGAGTATCGAATTAAATTAAATCCAACTAAAAAACAATTAATACAAAATTTAATGACTGATAATATAAAGTCTACGAAAATGATCTTATAATATTGGGAAAATATTAGTTTACTAAAAGAAGAACAAAATATTCCATTGACAAAATTGCAGTTGTTAATCTGGTTTAACAGTGATATAATAAAATATAAACAACCAAATAAAGAATATAATTTTATGAAATAAAAATTTGGGTTTTTTTCTTTCTTAGCCATAATAAAGACCAATGAAAGTATTGACATTATCAATCCAATAAAACAAAATAATGGATTAAGTATTACTCCTAGTATAAAATCAGCTAATATAATACCTTCTTTGAAATACATTCTGTCAAATGAATTATGGTGATGGAAACTAAGATTACAGTTTTGCTTCATTTTATCAAAATTACAGTGGCTTGTATTTCCATCTTGTGAAATGTTGTAGTACGGATTGTGATAAATTGAGTTAAACCAAATTTGGCTATTAATACGTATATAATTGAATGTGCATGTAAAGTTATACGGTGGTTTTAATTCATTTCCATCGTTTATATCCAAAATAACATTTTGATTAAAAGGAAAGTCTTTGTAGATACAAAAATCTTCATCTTGTAAAAAATCATTAATAGTATAATCGGGATCATTTAAATTAAAAAAGGAATAAGCAATCACAATTCGCACCGATCGGGATGTATTGATTGAACGAATCCAGTCTATTCCTTTGAGCAAAAGATTTCTGGCAAACAAAAAACCCAAATAAATCTCCTGCAGGTTATGTAAATTTTTGAAAGCATTCTTTTCGATGGAGTTTATTTTGCCATATGTAAGAATTACTTTTGTATTATAAAAAAGATTTTTGTCTATGAGTTTATCGTTAATTGGAATGTTTTCACAATATAAAATTTCCAAAATTATGATGCTTGTTGAAAAATTTGCTCGCTGAAATTCGATTAAATTTTTTTTGTAAAAAGTGTTTGTGAGATAACGAATAATAAAAGATGTAAGTTCTAAATTACGAAAAACATGTGGACACGTTAAGCCATATTTATTTTTAACATCTAATTGTAACGAATTGAGTGAAGTTATTGAATTGTGCTCTGATTCAAAAAAACTACAGTTTGATCCAATAACTTTAATATTTGATTCAAGAATATTGAGACTGGTTTCTTTAGGAATATTCAAATTTTGTAAAAAATCAATATGAATTCCATCCAAGTTAATGTAATTTAAATAATGATCAAAATTATTTATTAATTTCAAATAATTTCCTACTTTAATAAGATCTTCATTATAAAGAACTGAATTTTTTTGAGTTAATTTAAAAAAAATTGCTTGGTAATCCCATAGATCATCTATCGAGGCTACTGTTAGACAATCTTTCAAATTATCTGTTAAATGATTGCAAATAATAAAGCTGAATGTATGGAAATTAACCATTCGACAGGTTGAGGTTTTCGAACATGAAACTTCTTCTGATTTTGCAAATAAATCCAATATGGACATAATTAAAACCAAATAGATAAGTTTTCTAAATTTCATCATTTATAAATGTAAATTTTTTTGATTTTAAGAAAATTTTAATTTTTTGTGAATTCACAAATTACGAAAAATTGAACGTCTAAGATATCTGATAATTTAACTACCTCTGATATTAATGGTTAAAATTTCAGTTCATAGATCCATTAAAAAAATCAAATGCAGATTTTGTGTGGGAAACTAAAATTTGTTTAGTTGTTTATGCGTCAAATATTTATATTTTAATAGTGGTAGTGGTAAGACTAAAGTATAGAAATCTAAAACTAACGCCTTTCGGAATTTAGCTCCATAAGAGATGTGGCATTCTTTTTTTCTTTCTTCATTTATCATGTATAACGAATTTAATAAAGGCTTAAATAGGATAACAGAGGCAATTTCGGCCGGAAATGCGGTCGATATAATTTACACGGATTTTTCAAAAGCGTTCGACAAAGTTAGTCATAGAAAAATCCTAAAGAAGCTCAAAGCATAAGATATTAATGATAAAACATTCTCAAGTTTTTGAGTCATTCTTAACAGGACGAATTCTAGAGTAGTCCTGGGTGAGACTATGTCTACACCGCATATTGTGACAAATGGAGTGTCACAAGGTTCAGTTTTGGAACCAATACTGTTAGCTCTTTACAAAAACGACTTGACCGACGTTTTAAAATGTTTTCACTTACTGTATGCGGATGATGTTAAACTAATTGAAATAATTAAATCGACAGATTTGTGTCCGAAACTTCAGCAAGACCTCGATTCACTTGCAGAATGGACCAAGAAATGGAGTATTGACTTAAATCTCAAGAAATTCAAACGAATGCATCTCGGTAGATCAAATCAAAATTTTAAGAATTCAACCAAAGAAAATGGCCTTAGATATCAATTGGTACTTACTCACTTAGGGAAAGATCTCGGTGTACATATTAGCAGTGACTTAAAATGGAAGAACCAAGTAAGTCAATCGGTAGACAAAGCGAATAGAACATAAGGTAACTCGTTTAATTTTGTTAACAAGAAATCTTTTAGGCTTCTATATACCTCATTGGTGAAACCACATCTAGAATATGGCAACAGTGTTTGGCACCCATACCTAAAGAAAGACATAGATGCTTTGGAGAGAGTACAAAGAACAGCTACAAAGTTAGTAAGAAATACCAGTCACAAGCCATACGAATCAAGACTAAAAATCAGATATATAAAACCCACAAGATGGTATTTGTGATCTATGTGAGATTTTGCCCTTCGACCCGAATTCAAAATGTAACGTGTATGTAATAAATTTAAGCTCGCCGAGGAGGTAGGACGAAAAATCCGATTTTGCGTTTAAGATGATTTTAAAGTATTCCGCAAAAGCGCCAAAAATACGTACTTTACAGTAAAGAATTATAAAAAAAAAGGTTTTTTTGACCCATGATTTTTTTCCTCAATTCATAAGATGCTTCCTTCGTACCGATATAACGATTAAAAGTTTACGAAAATTGCATCATTTGTCATTTTTGTTAGGATATTAATTTTAATATTCAAATTTTTAAAAAAGAATTGTCCTGATTCCAAAAATTCATGTCTGAAAGTCAAAGGATGAACCATTCATGAGAAAGCGCCTATTCATGCAAGGAAAAATCAGCTAATTTCTCACTATCGAGATGCGAGCCTTAAAAAATCAAATGAGGCAATGCATTGAAAATTTTCTTAATGAGTAATTCAAGTCCCAGAATAACGGACTTTATATTCAAAAGCGTATCACCGCACTCAGTTTTGGAGAAAATCGCACCCGAAAATCGTGATTAAGCAAATTTAAAAATCGAAATATTTGAATTTTTGTTAGAGTATTGATTTTAATATTCAAATTAGTACAGAAAAGTGTTCTGATTCCAAAAATCCATATCTCAAAGTTTGAGGATGAACCATTCATGAGATATAGCTTAACGAGTCCTTGAAAGAACAGCTGATTTCTCATTTACGAGATAATAGCATTTAAAAAACCAAGTGAGGATGCTTAATGAAAATATGTTTTTTGAGTAATTCAAGGCGTAGAATTTCGGTATTGATATTCAAAAGCGTATCTCCGCAATCAGTTTTTGATAAAAACTGTCCCGAAAATCCTGAATGAGCGTATTTAAAAAAATCAAAAATTGAATTTTTGTAAAGATATTAATTTTTATACATATCAAAGACGATTTAAAACTCTTAAATACTTATAAAAGACGTTTAAATAAATATTCAAGACTTTTTAATACATATGCAAGACGGGTTTTAACATTTTCTAGACTCTTAAAAACATATAAAAGACGCTTAAATACATATTCAAGACGCTTTAATTCATATTTGTTACTCTTTAATGCATAAAATTAATAAAAGTCATTCTTTTCAAAATTAATAAAAGTCATGTCCTGCTTTTTCATTTTTTTAACATAAATTTTGATATGGAATTCTTTTTTTACTACGACTAAAAGGCTATTGTCTTACTCATTTGAGACAATCGCTTCCCCTGCTGCATTGACCCTACCACGATCCTTATTTTAAGTCACCACAACTGCTAACCCAAATGAAACCGATTAATATTACTTCTTCTCTTAATTTGTGTATTCGGTCTTGCAGAGTGTAATTTGATATTTGGTCTAGATATAGACTTTTCGTCTTCTGTTTAATCTAGTTTTACCCCTTACTTTTGATTGGTACAGGAGAATTTTTGTGTTCGGACATGAGGACAAAATGTCCCACAAAAATAAAGCTGTCTCGTATTATCTCGAAACTGGAAATATGTTGGTTGACAGCGATGTTTAGCTGTGTATTAGTCTCGGATTATGAAACTCCCACTATTATTCTAAATATGGTTTGACGAAGACGTTTAATTTAGATCTTCCGAAAAGGTTCATGTCTTACATCGTATTTTTGTGTCAATTAGCAATTGAAAGTCGTATAAGCTAATATTAAATATTTTTATTCTACCTGTAAATTATCTTTAGAAAACCGAAAATTCACACTTTCAAAAACCGTTAGGGATTTATTTTTTGGTTTTTAATGTCTCGGAATTATCTCGAAAGTGTCAATTTTTTTTTTAAGTTAGTATTAACCGTCAATTAACTGACCGTGGGAATTTTTTTTTTCTTTATAGTTAGCTAACTTTTTCACACCATGTTAAACGATTGGCTCCATTGAAAAAAAAAATCGCTGTATTTTTAAATATTAAGATAAGACTTTGATAAATTATTTAATATTTTTTTTTGTCGAAAAAAAAATGGATCTTGAAGAGAAAAAAAAATCCTATTTAAGGGTGTTTTTTTCAACTTTAATAAGGTTAAGGTTTTTCTATGCCCTAATGTAAAAAAAAGTAAAAAAGTTTTTGAAAGTTATTATTTTTTATTCCTTGTGTTAGTGAGTAATGGTAGTGAGTAAGCGTTTTTAGTTTCAATTTTCTGACCATTTTTGCCTCATGGGGTAAAAACGAAATTTTCGGTTTTACCACTGGGCTAAAACCGAAAAAAACTTTGTTTTTTATATTCAAAATCATTTGATCTCCTTCAGAAGAACACGCTATATTATTGCTTTAAAAAAATCTTAATTCGTCGTCAATTACATTGCACAGAACTTGATTATATTTTATCAAATAGATTCAATGTATCCTCTTCACCAGATTGAGTCAATAAAAAACTTTTTATCCCATAGTTTTAGATTTAAGTATATCTATCCGGGTTAAAGATTCTTTTTCCACTCATGAAGTCTCACATTTTTGAATAAAGCAATTGAAAAAAGAAGAATGCTACACTATTTCCTTTCTAAAGAAGACATACGTTACTATCGGGAATAACATATGAAGCGCATGGAAGGAAATTGACTTCTTACATGTAAAAATTTAATGGCAAAAGGTGTGACACAATTGATTTGTTTCTTTGGGTATGAGCTCATAATTTTTAACTGAATTTTCATTAAAAACTCTCCGAAACTAGGGGTTCTAATTGATAAAGGTTGAAAATATTTATAAATATAAAAAAATCCACAGATGGTAGAACAATGTTTTTTATATCCAAAAAAATTTTAAACATCAAATCATATTGAAGTTTGCCTATATTCTCTTTTGTCCCACGGGATAAAAACGAAAGTCTATTTTTTACCACGGTCTAAAAATTAGAATTTTAAGTCAAAAATGGGATTAAAAACGATCTGAAAAATGGAACCATAAACGTATTAGTCCCTGGGGCAAAAACGGAGTCTTCGTTTTTACCCCATGGGGCAAATAGTGGGGTTTTACGGTATCTTATAAGTTCCAGGATAAGAATCAATTCATGGGTTATGCTATGTTACTTAGACTCAATAAGAAACTATGAAATTTCAAGTGATAAATAAAAAAACTGACGAGATCTCATGTCTTTTCATTGAGTCTAAGTGAGATCTACGTTACAGACTTGAAAGAAATTTTTTGGGCATACTTTTTAAACCATTAACTTTACAGAAACCAACAGAAATAATTGCCCAGAAAGTCTTTATTGATCGGAACTTGTTCAAGATCGTGGTAGGAACCCCAACTATTTTCCAACTCAAAACTTGCAAAAGATCTTATAATTTCGGCATACGGACTTGAAAAATTTCAACATCTGATCTTATATCAAACCGACAAGATCAGTATAAAGTCCTAAGTTAGAAGAATAAGATCTTTATTGAAAATTTAGGATCAGATTTATATCTTAGTCTTTCAAAATTATCATAAGAGGTCTTCCTATATAAACTTAAAATAAGAAAAGTAAGATTTTTTGTTAAATGTCTACGATTTAGTCGATATTTATGTCTTAACCTTTGGAATTTCTTTGAAATAGAAAACTACGTAGGACGATCAAAAAACTTGACACTCGATATTTGGTCCAATTATCAATGGGTAGTATGAAAGAAGAATAAAAATTAATTCGTTATATTTTTACTTATTTATAATTAAAATAATTATAAATAAATAACGTATTCGTCCAATCGTCTATTGCTCTCAGTGGGATAGCTCCATTGGAGCGAATGTTAGCTTACCCCTCCACACCACTCAGAACTTCGACACGCTTTTCAAAGGTGTCTGGCTACGCCACTGTTTAATAAAGAAGAACTCAAATTCCAATTGAAAGCTTTTCTTATTACAAAAGAAGTCCAGTTTAGAAGACTTCCCTTCGTAAAGAAGGCATCTCTCAAAGCTTCAAACTAAGAATGATCGTTGCTGTAAAAACAATTTCAATGTTTCTGATAGATGCTTCTTTGAACCGAGACCGATGGAGCTATTAGATAATATTTTAGGATACCAAAACAAGCTAAAAATAAATTAAAAAAATACCAATAAGAACGCAAACGTATTTCAAAGAAATAACATTATGAAGTTTACCATTAAGGGGATCTTCTAGTAAATTCTTAAAATAAATTGATTTTTAATTTTTTTTGATTGATGCCGGACGAAACGTTTAAGCAAAAAGTGATGACATACTGACGTCTCTAACAAGGAGTGGTTCACGGAACTGGTCGTCTTCTGAGACCTCGCCACCAAACGATTCTTCATACTCATCTCCTCTCGTTTCAGTTCGTGTTTCAGACAATGTTTCTCTTCCTGAAAGTTCATTCGTCTAGACATTTTTGTCTCAAGGACTTGATAATTGACGGCCAATTATCAACAAACCGACCGACAGAGCGAAGCTTCCTAATAAAGCAGACTTAAAAAACAAAAAATTAATTTGTGATATTATTTTTAATAAATTATCAATCCTTTTGTAGCGCCCCAAAGTGAGTTCGACTGGCCCTTCAGCTAATTCATTTTTGGAAAAAAGAAGTCCCAACAATTTGGTACCATACAAATTAATATTTTGAGGGTTAAACGGAAAAGCTGTGAGTAAGCTTCTACCTTCAAACATCTTAAACAGATAAAATTAATTTTTTAAATTGTTAAAAAAAAAAATATTACTAGATCAATTGTAATGTCCAAACCAAGTGACTCTCTTGCCTCATGTACCAATTTTGCTGGTAAACTTGTATTGTTACTTGTTACCGGTGGTTCATTTAGTTTGGCTTCGATTAACTCAACTCGCTTCAGAATTTCGGCTAAGTTACGATCGTTTCTTTCAACAACAATTTTGAGTTCAGTTTGAACTTTTGACATGTCGTCTAACCTCTCTAGTACTTTGGTAAAGCATTCCTTAAGATTCGACATAATAGAATCATATTTGTTATTGACTTGATTTTCTTGGCTGTTGGCAACCTGAAGTTTTGTACGATTGTACTGTACGGTTCCAGTACTATTTGAAAGGTAAATGCTATGAAAAAAAGAAGCATATTACCGAATTCCTCCGAATTTTGTACACTTAATCGAAATGTTAAATCACCACCCAAAAATTGACCCCTTATTGAACTATCGGTCGTAAATTTGAACTTCTCAATTTGGAACCGGAACTATTAAAGGATCATTTAAATTTTTTCTTAGGAGTACGATTCGTTGTACATTATCAGTTTTAATTTGTACACTTTGTACACAAGTAAAATTATGTAAAGTAATCCGACAATTTCGATAAACCGGCAAAATTTTCCCTTCCTGATTTCGCCGGATTAGAGAGGTTCGACTGCAATGAATTTCATTTGCTTGCTTCTAACGTTAAACGTCAGCACAATCAGAACAGCGTTTATTAGAGCATTTTGGTAAATGGGCAGTTTTTGAATAGGACAACACACAAACAAAACAGCACAATTTTAATCCTTTTTTTCACCGAAAATGTTGCTGTCATTCTAACATCGTTCTAAATGTGCTGTATTACGGGTACGTGAGTTAGTCGCGTTCGAATCTTATCGTGTTGAATCGTTCGAATCACAACGTATAGGAGCCTGGGAACGGACGCTAGAGCTTGTTTTACTGCAGACCCATTTTAGCAATAGGTGTGAATGAAAAAGTTAAGTGTCTGCGGTTAGAATCTAGTCAAAATAGTTTTTTAGTTCGCAGTTTTGTGGCGCTGTTTATGATGAACGTCCCACAGTCACTCGGGTGGATGACGGTAGCATAGTCGTAACCATATCTTGGCCGGTCCCAAGTCCTGATGCGAAAAAAAATTTATTTAAATAAGAAATCAAGCTGAGAAGAATCACTCTTATTTATTATGAAAGTTTTAGTTATAAATATTTTTTTGTTTGAAATTTGATACTTTTTCTAAATATTTTTGAGTCATTTTCTTAATTTAGGTCTATTTTTAGTCATTCTTAATCATTCAATCATCTAACTACTTCTTTAACCTTTTTCACGAGAATAAAGAAACGCATATGGGCAAAATCAAGTTTTTTTTCAATTTTTTCAATTCTTCTGAATTAAATAATTCTAATAAAAAATCTAATAAAAGATTTTGTCCGCTTATGTCATCTTCGTTTGAATGTTATCTAAGTAAAGCAGGAAAGCAGCCTCGAACCAGTCTAAATACTTTTTAATAGCTTTTAAAATGCTTGCAAAATTTTTTTTATAAAAAGAAACACATTAAATAAATGTAAGCAAAATTTTTTTTCGAAAAAAAAAAAATGAAAAATATTTTGAATCTTTTCGCATTTTCCCTTTTGTTTCGGCTTTCAACAACGTTTTATATTGTTGATGAAAATGAATTTTTTGAAAAAGGCTACATAAAAATAGACACATTTAAATTGAAAATTAAAAATGGAACACAATTTCCGAATGAGTTTACTCTTGAAATTGAAATTAAAAATCAAACACAAAAAGCGATATTTATAAAAGAATCGGATTTTTATCTACCAAACATTCATTTATTGGACAAGAATAAAAAATATACTCAATTTAAGTCAAAAAGATTTACAGTAAGTCATATACAAGTGTTGATCATTGAAATATATATTTAATATTTGTAAAGGAATTTATTCATTATAGAGAAACAAACGGAATGGGCTATGCGACTTTAATTTTAAATGGAAACAATTCGATAGACAATTTTCGAATGGTAAGGAAATTTGAATTAACGAACATCAAGTTTTAATTTAATTTTTTTATCCAAAGCTTGGTGAATTAAGATGTAAATTTGAAGCTCAATGTATTTATGAAATTTTACCAGTGAAACTTCCTGCTTATACAATTAAAAGTAATTTTCGCGGTATAAAGAAAATTTACTACAGTGACACTATGCATGAACTTTTGAATCGCCTTAAAACTTAAATAAATAAGAACCATGTCATTCAAAGACAAAAATCTTTAGGCATCAAACTCTTACAGTGTTCCATTAAGATTGGAGGTATCAAATTGGAAAAGTCAAATATTATCACTGTTCCCTTTAAAAAAACAACTGTTTTGTGATTTATCTAATTGATTTTAAAATTTAGACTTGGTGAAAGAGTTTAAGCAAGTTGTTTTTAAGAAGCAATTAAATGGTATATCGAATAGGATTGATGTAGACATTGCAGAGTTAAAATTGAATATTCCAAATGGTAATTATATGATTTGAAGAGAAACAAAAAATTTTTAAAAACTTTTATATTTCATAGAACAAGATAAATTGAAATCAAAAAATCACAATAAAAGGTATGTTTTGATTTTTATGATTTCGAATTTCGAAACGACCATTTCGAATGTATTTAAAGATTTTTCAAAATTATAAAATCCTTCATCTTGATGGTAGACATGATCCTAAGTTTAAGGTTCGTACCACACTATCTCAAATGTTATCCATGTATGAAATAATGTTCTCCAAGTTTGACTTGTTTTTGGGATCAGTTCAGAGGAATGTATAAGAGCACTTTTTTTTTTTTCTAGAGCAAAAAATTTTGGAAAAAATTTCGATTTTTTATTTTTCATTTTTAGGCATTACGACAATTCATAGAAACGCCATTTTTTTAATAGTAACAAAAATTTTCATCGCAATGTCATTATTTTTTTTTGAATAATTAGAGCCAATAATTCAGCCTAATCCTCGATACAGCGTCCATTTAATTGATGCTAAGCTCCATCAAAAGGAAAGTAAAGAGCTAGTAGAAAAGATGAGACAAACATTGTAAACATTTTGGCTTAAGGAAAACATAGACCAAAGAAAAAAAGTTCTTTGAAGAGATTTATTTAAATTTCGATTAAACGTTTATTCAATTTATTAGAAAATGATTTTGACATTTTATATTTTAAATTAATTTGTTTACCTTTTATTTATTGCGCTATGAATCATGCGATTTAATTACCTTGTTATGAAATACCTTTCTATGAAAACTTGCTGTGTAAAGTTAAAGGGTATTTTTTAAACCTCTGAAATATCAAATAAATGCCTAAAAAGTTATTGGTGCTTGTGATAAAATGATAACTTGAGGCCAAGTCATTTTTCTTCTCAAAAATTGACTACGTAGGTTCATAGTTTACGGACCTGGATTTTTCAAGCCTAAAACACGGACACTAAAAAATTTGACACTAAAGTTCGGATCCGGACTCAAAATATTTTTTCGTATTACTTTGCTTAACAGCGATCTCCTAAACCTCTGTTAAAAGGGGGGACCAAAAAATTATTCCTAGTGCAAGCGTACTGGTTTTTCAAATTTTCAATGTTTAAAATAAACTTTTAACAAGTCAAAAACTGATTTTATAAAATGTGATGTAAATGCCCGTAAAATAACAAAATTTTGACCCACTTTCTGACATTTGCGACACTCAATATTCTTTGCTGGGCAAACGTCGACATGTGGATAATCGCGTCCGCTGTTGAAGCATTTCTTTTTGTTCATACTTGAAACAGTAAATTTTGCACTTGATTTTCTGTTGTCAACTTGATAAACGACCTGATCCCGTTAGATCGGTTCTTTTAGCCATTTTTTAAAGTTGATTTTCAATCGAATCTTCCAATATGCTCATCTGAACCCCCTCTAGCTTGAGCTCTTTAAAATTTTTCTCCGGCAGTTTACGTCTAAGAGTTTTTGCTGGATAACCTCCTTTTTTACGTCTTTATAATCACATGCCTTAGCTTTCTTTTTTAATCAAGAAACAAAGCTTTTAAAAGACTCCTCTGGAAACTGAAACATGTCTCTTAAATGCAAAATGATCTTAATAGAGTTAATGGTAGTTTAATAGAGTTAATATCTGTTCTTTCAGTTATCTTTTTTTAAACTAATAATTTGGATTTAAGAAAAATACCACGGCAAATGAATGATAAGCCTGAGATTTTATACGTTGAAACACTTTTGATACTCGACATATCAGTTTACGAATTTTACAAGAATCTAACTAAAACAACTGACAATGAACTCGTACTTGAAAATATTCGAATTTACTTTTCTCATATTATGAAAATGGTCGATGATAAATTTCAAAATACTTTTTGCAAGGATCCGCAACTAAGAATACATATTCGGGCTACTAATTTCATTGTCGCAACGGTAACATTTTTACATTACGAAATCATTTTTTTAAATTTCTAACAAAGAAAAATTCAAAACTTAAGAATGCGAATGATTCATTGTGGACAGACAAGAGTTTAGTAGGCGATCCAACTTTTCCATCTAATAATGGAAGAGAAGTTATCGAAATAACTGGTGCTCTATTTCGTATGAGAAATCACATGACAACTTTAAAATTAGACTTTAATTTCGATCATGCTGTTGGAATTACAAGGTGAATAATAAAAACTATAGACTTTTTTATTACAAAAAAAATATTTTAAACAAACTTTTAAAAGAAAAGATTTATGGTATTTAGGCTCGCCGAGTCAAAGATTAGACGTTTCTGGTTATGCATTTTCAAATGGAATGTGTTCTTTTGAACAAAAATATTCATTTGTCGAGCAAATAGATGAAAGATTTCATTATGTAAAAATTTTTTTCAAAATTTAAACTAGTAAAAA
Organism: Brachionus rubens; assembly: GCA_022207745.1. Taxonomy (NCBI): domain Eukaryota; kingdom Metazoa; phylum Rotifera; class Eurotatoria; order Ploima; family Brachionidae; genus Brachionus; species Brachionus rubens. The sequence goes on along the minus strand of JAJVHD010000087.1, from coordinate 30,447 downwards.
ATCATTTTTTTTATTACTGTAAAGATAATTGCTCACGAAATGGCTCATAATATGGGCGGAAGACATGATGGCACAGAAATGCCTGATTGTTCACAATATGACAATCATATCCTAACACCGGCGATTAGTTTTAATAATTGGGATAATCTTAAAAAATTTTCAAATTGTTCTGTTGAATCAATAAAAAAGAGGCTGTTAGTACCAACTGGAAGTGTTAATCCATATTACACTTGTTTATTAAATAATCCATCAAATGAAACATTACTAGTTGACTTTGATCCTGATATAATAGGTCAATTTTGGGATATGGATGATCAATGTAGTCTTTTTGTTCATCCCGATTCTTCTAATGACTTTGTTAGATTTTAATTTTTTTTTGTTAATAAAACCTTATTTTTTGATTTTTTTGTTCAAAAAGACTGCTATCAACCGTATTTGCTCTGGGCTCGATTGTAATCTTGATTATGTTATTTATTCAATAAGCCCTTTTGAAGGAACCCAATGTGGCGTAGGATCGGTAAGGATACTTTAAAATTAAACAAATGTTTTAAGAAACTTAAAAAAACTTTTTATTAAGATGTGTATTGAGGGTCAGTGTGTAAAGAGTCCTAAAGCGTGTCAATCTAAATGTCCATTTTCCGATCAAATTATTTGGGAATGGATGGACGAGAATCAAATTGTTAAAAAATTGAAAACTTCTTGTTTAGAATATTTTAAACTTTTGGAAGCAAATAAATTTTCGGTCTATAAATATTGTTCGAGTGGTCTTGGCAAAGACTACTGCTGTGAAAGTTGCACAAGTAAAGTTTAAAAACATAGGAGGTATTCAAGAATATTTATAATAACTTTTATACTTAAGAGTTTATGGAATTGTCATGCTATGACACACAAGACAACTGTACGACTAATCCAATTAGGTGCGCAAGGCCAGGAATAAAAGAAACATGTATGAAGTCATGTGGTGTATGTGAATGTAAGTTTTATTAATTTTGATTCTTTGGCGCATATATTTTAGCCTCTTTTTTTTCTCAAGTTGAACCATTGAGTTGCAAAAATTCTTCATTTTTATGCGAAAATGGCGGAATTTGTGTGAACACAACATTAAATAATGGAAGCTATATTGCTATGAAATGTGAATGTCCAGTCGGTTTCACAGGTGATCGTTGTGAGAAAAGAACAATTTATTTGACTGAGAAAGAAATTAATAAAACTACGTTAAACCAGAAAAAAACTACAAGAATGTACTCAAATCAAACAACTATTGCTGAAGAACCAACTACTACGCCCATCACTTCAATATCGACTCAATACAATTCAACTATGGGACCATTTGAATTAGCTACTAGAGCACCCACGATCATCACATCAGCTGATTTAACAACTGGACCGTCTTCTACTTCGACTGTAAGTGCGACAAATACGAAACCATTTTCTACTGCAAACCAAGGTGGTTTAAATCCTGAGAGACTGACAATGATTACATCCAATGTTAATGGTCTTGTCACTGAAAAACCTTTAACTGAAGGTGATACAACTTTGTCACATCATACTTCTGAAAGACCCACCATGATTACATCTTCTCATAATGGTTTAACTACTGAATCATCTGATACATTAGCATCGACAGGCCTATCATCAATTAATCAATCACATCAACTTCTTCAAATTCTTAGCGAACAAATTCAACATCAACAAAATTTTATAAACCAACTAAATCAACAACTTCAACAACTGCAACAGATTCTACAAATTTTAACCTTGCAATCAAAACTTATAGATAAAAAAAACGGAAATGAGCTAATGAGAATTTAGAAATATTTTCTGATTTGAATTTTTTTAGGAAATTTAGTCTTTTTATTCATCCTGTTTCTTCTAATGCTTTTTTTAGACTTTAGCTTGTTAATTTCAGTAAATAAAAATACCTAGTTTTTATCATTAAATTTACTGTTCTATTCCTAAAATTTTCAATTAAATATTAATATATTGAATTTTGAGGATCCTTCTAATTAAATTGGATACCAACGTCTAAACTTTCAGACGATGTCTTAAAATCAATTAAGGATTTTACCAGTCATGAGTTGTTTAATGTTTAAATAAAGCATCTCGAAAATGGCCTGCAAAAAGCGCATCAGTTATGGATTTGTGGGGTTTTCAGGGTCGTATATTTCAGAAAAATATAAAGCGTAGTTTCGAAAATGCTTAATTAAGATTTCAGTAAAATTTTGGATTATAAGCACTGTGTTCCCTTTTTCTTTTATTCCCTTTCTTAAATATTCCCGAAACAAAATAAAGAAATTTTTTCCTTTTATTTTGTTCCCGTTTTGTTTTTAACATCAGAAAATAAATAAACCAATAATTTCTTTTAGTTATTTAGGTGATAAATAAATAAATGAATTATTCGACCAATCATCAGGGGTTCCAAACGGTTCATAGAATTAAAAATGAATCGAGTTTTAAAACTCTACCATGCAAAAAATATCTATGAAGATATTCTAGAAGACTTTTATTCAAAACGTCTAAGGTTCGATATTTTGTAAAGCTATGATCTTTTGATATTTAGGAAAGAATGTCTTGCGCAGTTGCATCTGCAGTGTATGTTGTGTTTCGAGTATACTTAAACAAATCAGATAAGTCGCTAAATTTTAGCGATAGCTTATGCCCTTTGAGTAAGGCATTAAAAGTATTCTCAAATCAAATCAAGTCGGAGTCATGACTTAAGAGTCTAAGTCATATAAGGCTTAAGACAAATTTTATAGCCGATTGATGATTATTAGTTTCCATCTCAATTTAATCCGCAGTAATGCCATCAGCAATCTCCAATTATGAAACAGCCAATAGTCTTTTTTCTTAATTTAATTAATCAGGAATAAATTCAACGGGAATAAATTCTCGTATTTTTAAAAATGAATTTAAGCTTAAAAATGGGAACATATTCTTATCGGGAATAAATTCATTGAGGGAATAAATTCTACGGGAACAAATTCAAGGGAATAGAAAAAATGTCAAAAAAAACTTATCAACAACTGCCCGGTACGATACAACTACATTACAAACAAAGTGGTTAATGATTGAAACAGTTTACCGAAGAAAGTTGTGGAGACAACTTCATTAAATTGGTTCCAGGTTTTTCAAAACTAACGTATGATCAAAGACTTTTGAGATTCAATATGACAGATTTGGACACTAGACGACGAAGAGGTGATTTAATCCAGTTCTTTAACTACAACTGAAAATTTCAAGGCAAAATTAGATGAATGGTGGAAGGGCAAGTCACATGGGCTTGCAAAAACGGCTATAGCCGTAAGGCTCTACTCGATAAATCGAGTCGCAGTTAAAACTACTACTACTACTACTAAATTCGTTCAAAGCGAAACTTGATGACTGGTTTAGAACAAATGAACGGGCAAATGGTTCTAAGGCAAAGAACTACCAAAGCCTCACGGCTTAAATCGATAAAGTCGGGTCACAGTTATTTTTAATTACTACTATTACTAAAATAAATAGGAGAGAAATTAGAATGGGGGGTTGCATAGGGGATTGTTTATTTCCTGAAAATTTGACAAGGGTGATGTTGTCTTTCAAGGATACATTCTGACGCCATCTTGACTAAGATTTTTGTTTCAAAATCAAATTCAATAAAGCGGATGCTTTTTTTAAACAAGTCATTTTTAAGCATGCCCGATGATGCAATCAAGGAAATCTAATCTCTTTTCAAAAAAAAATTGAAACAACAAAAATTTATGGTTTATTTCCTAATTCTATTACAAGGTTTCAACGGGTTTTTAAAATTTGATTTTTCAATATTATTTTATAAATTTAATAAAAAATTGTATGATAAAAACATAATCGAAAAAAGATAAAGTATCTATGGTAACATTATTTTTCTCATCGTAATAAAATTTTCAAAAAAAAAATAGATAGGTGAATTTTACTCTAAAAAATAAATTGAATTATTCTTCTTCTGTTTCACAAAATGGATGATTTTGAAATTGAAAGAAAATTAATTATGAATCGAATATTTGACAAAGATGATAATGTCGACGATTTTATAACTCATGATCAAGAATTTCTAGCCGGTAATTTAAACGGAAATGTTTTTATTAAAAAAAGTCCAGAAAACCCAAAGATATTGATTGAATCAACTAAGCTTATTGAATCTAAAAAGACTGTTCAAAAATCCGAATCTTACCCGAGAAAATCTAAAAAATTGGAATCAGAATCAAATCGTCCTCTGCCAAGTCGAACACTTGGATCAAAGTCTTTAACTCCTGGTAATAAACAGCATACAAGTAGCACTTCGAGTATTGACGGTAGGACTTCATCGAAACCGCCTTTGAGTAAATCAGTCCAAAATTCGACTGACAAAAAACAATTATTAAGAACACCTAGTCCAAATATTGAACCCAAAAGACCGATCCCATTACCACGTAGGTCGATCCAAACAAACAAAATAATTCAAAAAACAAACGTTCCATCAAGAACAACGTCACCAAGTTCAAATAACTTTCATCGAGCTGTATCTAAAGTTATTCTAGTCACAAAGAACGATTCAAATAAAATAGAGGATATTAAAATTGAAGGTACGAATGCAATTACGAGTGAAAAAAGTGAACTTAATGGTTTATGGAGACAACAAGAAAATGGTAAAAAGTTTTTGGATGCATTTGATTATCGTCAGGATTTTGATGAGTTAAAAAAAGTGTTAAATCAAGTTCAAATTGATATGAATAAAATTTTGGAAGAAAATGTTCTACTTAGAAAGGAATTACAAGAGTTGAAAACGAATTTAATTGTTAAAAAAATCGACGATATCGAGTGATAAGTATTGAGTAGAAACTGTTTTTTTGTTTATAGATAAATTAGATTAAATAGTCAGATCATTTTTTTTTTAAATAAAATTTGGTGTTTTTTTTCTCTTTTTTCAAGACCGTGGAATTAAATAAAAATTAATTTGAATGATTCAGAATTTTTATTTTTTTTATGGAATCACATAATTGTCATAAACACTTTAAGAGATTTTGGATGTCAAAAATCCAAAATTACCTAAAAGGACAGTATAATCTTCAAAGATTATTCTTATTATTTTCCTCTGGACTTGTTTTTCAGCAGGCTCATTTAGCAATAAGTGTAGCCAAAGTTAAGCATTTACTCGATGTAGAATACGTTTGGTTTGTGGTACCAAGCTAGTCAAAATAGTAGTCGAGTTCGCAGCTTCTGCTCGGATGAGTGACGATGCTTAAGATGAACGTCCTACAGTCACTGAGGTAAATGACAGTACAGTGCTTCTTGCGAAAATGTAACGTTTCAATTTGAACGCATTCCAAAAAAAAACGCGGCTAAGAAAAAAACGTTCCGTTCTCTGTTCCTGTTCCCTCCGCAGTATCCGTTCGGTTTAGAACGCTCTCGGGTTTTAGAACGGAACGGACACTGCAGACGGAATGGGATCGGTACTGAGAACGGAACGTTTTTTTTGAAACACAACATTTTGACAAGAAGCACTGAATCATAGTCGTAACCATGCCTTTGCCGGTCTCAAGCTCGGATGTGAAAATGAGAGGGCGACTTGCTAATTTTTAACTTAAGAGAATTTTCTTTTTTGGATTTGAAAACACATTATACCGTAAGATCTATTTAGGATTTTCTTTTTTAGCCGATTCACAAAATTAATACCTCAGGTATCTCACATATACCAATGTCACAAGAAAATGAAGAGTTAATCAGTCTATAATCTAGACAAAGGCACTAGCTGGTTGATTAACCTTGAAATTGAAAAAAAAATACCTCAGGTAGCTCATAAATACCAAATTCAGGGTAAAAAGGAGCTTAAAACATGGCTCATCGGCAATTAAGATGAGTTTTACGGTAAAAAATAATTATTTTGCCTCTTTCCTTAGATCTGTTTTTTTTCCCAACCAATCCTTTAATTGTTAAGTATTCTCAAAAGAAAATTAATCCAAGTTACGAAACCGAGTTGATTGATGAGTTTACAAAAATTAATATTATAAGAAGGCCTAACCGGGTGACCTTTTTTTTCAAAAACTCGCATATAGACTCAGTTTTGTCTGAAAATGATAAATTCGTTCACCCAATATGCCCCTTGTTTTTGACTCACCCCATTAGTGCAAGGGGTTAAAGGGGTGAGGGGCAAATATGTTATAAAGGTTAACCTAATAGCCCCATTTTTGTTGTACAATTTACCACGAAACTAACCCCGTTGCCCCGATTCTGACCCAATTCCCCCTTAAAATCCCCCAGTTACCCCTTTTTTTCACCAATTTTAGTTGTTAATTTGAATTTTAGTATTGGTTGATTTCGATCAAATATTTTGGACGAAAAAATCTGAACTCATTCATCATTGTTTATAACCAATAAATTATGATTAAAACTCTCAAGCTCTTATTAATTTCTAAACTATAAAATCAACCAAAAAATTCTTAAAATTTTAAAATTTTTTTAAAGAAAGTAAAATCGAACACCCAAGAAGTAATCATCCTTTTTGATTTTGTGATTTTTAGGAACCGGGGAAAATGGGCCAATTAGTTAAATTTTGCTTTGTTATTAATGAATGCTTTTATTCTTGGTTAGAAATGGAACCATAAAGAAAAATCTCGTCAAATAACAAAAAATTACAAAAAAAAATTCGCCTTTTTAATTGAAAATCAACTTAGACATTTTCCTTTTAGTTAAGGGGCAAATGGGTTAATTAGGTAATTTTTAGGTTAAATTGGGTGGCTTTTCATAGTAAATGGTTGAAACCTCATTCACCCTTTTGCCCCGATAATTCACCCCATTAAAGATATGAGGTAATACCCAACAACATATTTTAATAAAATGTGATAATAATTACAATATTTTAAGCAAGTTCTAGAGATTCTAGGTTTGTGACTAATGACTGATTTATTAATATATAATTGACTCATTCAAATACATCTAAAATCACCCCTTTAAGCACACAAAATATTGGAGCCTTCAGTTAAATAGGTTGATATTGTTTAAATTAGTATCAACGTTTACATAATATCCTAAATTAATAGTTTAAAGATAAAGAACTCAAGTCAAAATTTTTTTTCTATCCGAGTTAACTGTTTTCAATAAAGCTCATCCGGTTTACACATAAAATAATTGACCCCTCTTATAATAATCCCTGGGTGAAAATGGATTTAAAAAAAAAGAATTTTATTCCGATCAATAGAACAAAGATAAAACTGTAATCCAAATTTCATCTAAAATTGCAAAAAAAGTTCTCATTTTGAGATTAGATCTTCTCACTTGTTTCTTGGACTTTATTGTTTTTTCGAATGGATTCACATACATAACCGTATAATAAGCAAATCCAATAAACAAAATCGTAAAAAATATCCTTGAGCAAAAAAAAAAATCATAGCTTTAAACTTTGGTTTTTCTGAATAAAAAATTACTTTTTTAGATAAAGAATCTTATCTTCTTTGCTTGGCTTCACAGGTGGCGTATAAAATAAAATAATTTTCATTAGAATCAAATGTATGACTCGAAAGAGTTTTATTTTAATATTTTTAATGATATATTTAGTCGGTAGTTCATCGTTTGGTGCTAGATTTAAATTTGATATTTCATTGATCGATGTCTCTAATTCTTCATTTTGTTTTTGATGAATCAATGATTGAACTTGACTCATACTTGTCAGAGAACAATTTGCATTGTTATTGTTTTGATTAAATTCTAACTGATTCGTGTCTTGGTCAAAATTTTTGATCGGACCTTTACAAAGTTGTTTAAATCCAAGTTTGAATTTTGTTTAAAAAAATTTACATGTAAAATCTGATTGAATGTAATTGTCTAAATAACAACAAATATCACTCGAAAATAGGCTATTATCTTCATAATACCCATTTTTAGCGTTGTTTACAAGTCTTAGCTTAAGGAGTTTTAAAATCTCCATTTGACAGCTTAGTTTACGCTTTTCAATCGACTTTAAATGAATTTCTAATTTTATACACTTTGACTTGTAATTGTGGGTAAATTCACGTAATTTTTCTTCATCTGAAATCAAGTCAAGTTGCTCATGAAAAACATTGTAATTTCCTACAAAAAAAGTTAAAATTGGTTTGTCATTAACCACAGGTTGTGAAGACGGGATTTTTTTTATGAACCTATACAGGAGTAACAATTTCTTACTTGATTTAATTTGATTGATTGAATTTATGCGAGTTTGTAAAATTTGAATTTTCGAAATTATGTTTTGAACGTATTCGTTTAAATTAGAAATTCATAAAAACGGCTAAATGTACTTGGTTTTGTTGTAATTGATTCTGACCTAATGTTTTCATGATAGGACAAATCAGCCGATTTAATCTAAAAATAAAAAAAAGGGTGTTTATTTAGCCTTTAAGTCTACAAAAAAAAGGATTACATTAGTATCCATCGAACTTTCATTTTGGTAAATTGTTGACTTGCTTTTGTTAAAATCAAATGAATCGTAAAAACTTTGTTTGTAACTTAAAAAAAACTTCAATTAAGAGTTATGAAATTAACTTAAGAAATCGAAGATTCTTACTTCATATTGTGTTAATAACGATTCAAAGTAAACTTTTATTTGATTTTTATTGAGCTAATTTTAAATTTTCTTATTGAAAAGATAAAAAAAACTAAATAGAAAACTTAGCAACTGTTTTATTATCTTAAAAATTTTTTGCGTCGCGTCCTTAGATACTTGGTTCGTGTGATGTTTTTTTCAAAATATTTTTCGAAAATATTATACCTCAATAATTAAGCCACATTAAGTGGTTATTGTTAAACAAAGTCTAAAGCTAAGCTATGGGATCTTTATTTCGGGTTGCAAGTGCGTCCAAAGCATAAAATTATTAGAAAATTTAAACGGACCACCACTTTGTCACCGAACCAAAAGTCCCGCAGTTTACGAATACCGATTATTTGGCAGAACTTTTAGTGCTTTTTCTTGAAACATATATGCATTTTATCTAAAAGCTTTGACTCGAGTCACAGCTTCTTTTAAAGACATGATAGTACAAACGATCAGTAGAATGATCAGAACAAAAGTGTTAAAAAAATTTCTCTAATTCTTATTCGTTTATTTACATTTTCTGGCTACCGCGGTTAATTTAAGCCGACTGTCTATCGCCGAAATTGATGTTAATTTAAAGCAGAAAAAGTATTCATTTGTTCATTAAGATTTTTCACATTTTTATAGGTTTTAGAAAAAAGGAATCAAAATTACAAGAAAGAGCACTAAAATTTCTAACAGAAAATCGGTATCTGTAAACTAAATTTTCTAGTGATTTTATGCCTTGGACGCACCTGCATTTCCGAAATAAAGGTCCCAGAGCTTAACTCTAGTTATATCAAGATAAAGCATAAAAAGTTGTACCAGAAGTGCTTAGACGGAATCAAGCTGGTTTCCGTAAGGGAAGAAGCTGCGTACAACAGATTCACATTCTCCGTCGTCTAATGGAAGGAGCAACAGCTTAGCAGCTCCCGCTATCATGTCCTTATAAAATTCATCGACTTCAAGAAAGATCTATTTCTAGAATTTGCAATTTAAGACACAATGGCATTTCAGAGAAGATCGTTAGTGCCATTAGTACTCTATTAGGACTCTACAAGCTCTAAGATTGATATTTATCAATGGAACACTGTCAGAGGAATTTAAAATCAAACAGGAGTTCGCACCATCACCCTTTGTAATTGTGCTAGATTATGTAATGAGGAAATCCGAAAGAGATTATGGATTCGTAACACATTTAAGAAAGTCTCAAAGATACCCACAAAAGAAACTAAGCGATTTGGACTACGCTGATGACATAGCACTTCTAGAAAAAAGTTTTGACGGCGTTCAAAACCAACTCAACGAAACATCCAAGAACGCAAAAAATGTTTAAAGTAGGTCTCAGCATAAACGTAGATAAAATGATTACAATGATTATCAAAAGTACCATTATTGGAGCTCAACGGCGAAATAACTGAAATCATGTTCCTAATTCAAAATTAACATGGGAATTTCTGCGGTCTTGCCTGTGATGTGACCAGAAATCATGATGAAATTTCAATTTTATGGTACCCAATGTCTTTCTGCTCGTCTTAATTAATCTTATCAAAGGTTTTAAGCATTCATCTATAATTGTTTTGTGATCCACACAGCCTCTTCTATCCCAATATGTAATCAGATCCACCCCACTTGTTCTCAAAAAAATACAAACCATTGTTTTATCTTCAAATCTCCTTCTTTGTACTACTGTTCTTGGACTCTCTCCCTCTGCAACCTAACTTGCATTAGATTGCTTTCGGTCAATTTGTCTACAGTAAAACCATGACTCATCACCTGTGACTACGTCATATATTCGCCATGCCCCGCTTTTAAATTTAGCCAAATTTTCTTGGCAAATTCGAACCCTATCTCTACGGTTTTTTACAGTAAATAAATGGGGTCCAAACCGAGATGCTATTTTTCGAAGTTTAAGATGATCTTGAATAATGCGCTCGATTGTGCCTCGACTAAGAAAAGTCTGAGCTTCAATTTCATCATATGTACAATATGGGTTATCCTCTATAACATTTCGAACTAGGTCAATATTCAAGAACTGCCGTTCTCGGTCTCCAGAGCGTGGATCATCTTTGGTTCTCTCTATCCCGCCACGAAATATTTTAACCCATCGAGTAACTGTTGCATATGAAACGGTCTTGTCCCCATAAACTTGTTTAAAGTCATTTTGGATCGTAGCTGGATTCAATCCCAATTTTACACGCATCTGAATATAAAACCGAAAATTTTTCATTTTTTAAAATTTTTAAAAAGTATGGTCTACTTAGTGCTAGATAAAAATTAGTTAGAATTAAGATATAATCTTATATGGTGGTTCAATTAATAGAGAATCGCATACATATTAAAATTATGCATGTTGATAGGAGTCAGCATATTTTAATTAAAAAATAATGACAGAATTATCAAAACTTTTAGTATGCCCTAAGTATATCACAGTTTTTTCTATTTGTTCTACACAAAAAATGTTCTTCATCTTTCAATTTACTTAGCTCTTTTGCCTTTTAAAGCTTGATCCTTTGAAAATTTAATAATTTTTAATTTTGTGACCAGTCTAATACCAGGTAACGAATTAAATGACTGGTAATTTTGGTTTCAGGTAATGTCTGATCTTCAACTTTAATTTTAGATTATGATGAGGCTTTCAAATGTTTATACACGACTAAAACCTTTTCAATACGTTAAAAGATTTTTTTTAAAATTTCAGAAAAGACAATAAATTTTTTAGTTCCCTTTTTAATAAATTTTGTCAAAATTTATTAAATAGGGGTGTCGCCTTTACTTATTATTCCCTTTACTTTACCAATAAAGTAAAGTTTTTCTGCTTCAGAAGACTATATTTAAGCGTTTTTTGAAGGAAAAATCCATTTTCCGAGAAATAAAGGGTAAAACTTTACTTTATTGATAAAGGATAAAGGTTTGAAAAAAGCCTTTATTTTTGGCAAAACTTTAAAATACGCCTGTCAACATGATACTACGTTAAAATAACAAAGCTTCATTGAACTTTATTTTTTCCTTTATTTGTATGACTAAAGGCCCTTTTTTAAAATAAAGTAAAGAAAAAATAAAGTTCAATGAAACTGTTATTTTAACGTAGTATCATGTTGACAGGCGTTTTTTAAAGTTTTGCCAGAAATAAAGGCTTTTTTCAAACCTTTATCCTTTATCAATAAAGTAAAGTTTTACCCTTTATTTCTCGGAAAATGGATTTTTCCTTCAAAAAACGCTTAAATATAGTCTTCTGAAGCAGAAAAACGCATAAAAGAAAAAATAAAGGAAATAAAGGGTCTACCTTTACTTTATTCCTAAAGTAAAGTAAAGACGACACCCCTATTATTAAAGTCATATTTCAAAATTAAATATTTATCTTATCTAAAATACCTAAATAAATTTATAATAAATACGAACAAAAAAAAGATTATAAAAATTATTATTATTTAAAAATATATTTAAATTTCATTTTAAAAGAAAAACCTTCAAGGCATGGGTAGCTCATCTAGTTCAATCCTCGGTAAAAGAATCGATGATTACAAAGTAATTTATAAGATTTTAAACTGTTTTTTTTAAGTTATTCTAAAAACTATGGTCGTTATTTTAGAAATGCACATATTTGGATACAGATGAAATTTTCAAGTAATACCATACATACTTACGTATTTTTTAATAGCATGTTCAATGTTTATTTTAGATGCTATGAAGCATTTAAAAAAATAGTTTTGAAAAGAGGTGAAATTTCAGAAAACGATAAAGATTTTGAGAAAAATGTTCTGGAGACAATGATTAAACGTAAAGAATTCGAGGATTCATTAGAGTTTAGTGTAAAAAAAAATTCTAAATTAAATTTTTTTTGCCAATATTTCAATAATTTTAACAATAGCACAATCCTTTTAAAAGTCAAATATTTAAAGTTTTCTCAACTGAAGACTTAATGGACTTTGAGGACTATTTAAACATGTTTTCCGTTTTTTCCGAAGAATGTTCTCCCTTTATCAAAGCAAAATATGCTTTCAAAATTTATGGTTAGTTTCAAAAAGTCAAAAAGAAACAAAAAGTTTACTTTTGGGTTTAAGATTTTGATGACAAAGATTATTTAGAAAGAGAAGATATTCAGAAATTAGTTCAACTTTTAATTGGAAAAGAGCAGTTTGAAAAAATGGATAAATTAGTTGATAAAGTATAATTGAATTTTTTAAAATGACCTTTTTTGATAGAATTTTGAGAACATTTTTTAGATATTTGAAGAGGCTGATATTGATCAAAACGGTAAAATAACTCAAGACGAGTTTGAACATGTTGTTGTAAAATCAATCGATTTTAAAAAGTAAATTTCCATTTTTAGGTTGTAAAGAAAATATCATTTTGACATCTCCTAAAAAAATTGACGAGTCGCAACAAACCAAGCGTATTTAACTTTGTTACCAGGGCTAAACCTATTGCTAAATGGGTCTGCTGTAAAACAAGCTCTTGTGTCCGTTCCCAGGCTACTATACGTTGTGATGGTCAAAGCTGCACCCCAATACGACAAGATTCGAACTTGATCCGTAGGCCCACGTATCCGTAATTCAGCACATTTAGAATGGTGTTAGAATGACAGAAACATCGCCCCCCTCCCATTTTTACATCCGGGCTTGGGACCGGCTAAAGCATGGTTTCGACTATGCTACTTCCAGTGACTGTGAGACTAGGGTTGGTCGACCAGTTTTTATCGTAAAACCGGATTATTTTAATTTATGGTTTCATGGAACGGTCGAATCATTGTAAATAACATACAATATGTAGGAAATAAAATTTCCTGAATTTTGATACCCTTATAGTTGAATTGTAAAATTATTTTCAAAGCAATTTTCCCTTAAAAAATTCGGTTAAAAAAACCGGTTCTAAAACCGGTCAAATTCAAATTTAATGCTCAATTAGAAGTAAAAATGCAAAATTTACATACCAAAAGATAGAAAATTTAATTTCCTACAATCTGGTATGTGTTTTATAAGGATTAGACCATCATATGAAAACTATAAATCGAATAAAACCATTTTTTGAAGAAAAGCGGTCGACCAAGCCTATGTGGGACGTTCATCATAAACAGCAACACTCATCCGAGCCGAAGCTGCGAACTCGACAACTGTTTAGACGAGCTTGGAACCACAAACCAAGCGTATTAACCAGAAGGAGAGTACTTAGCTTTGTCACCAGGGCTACACCTATTACTAAATGGCTCAGACTCCTATACGTTGCGATGGTCAAAGCCAGCAGTACCCCAATACGACAAGATTTGAACGTGATCATTCGATCCACATACCCGTAATACAGCACATTTAGAATGGTGTTAGAATGACACCAAGATGGTCGCCCTCCTATTTCCATCATATTTTAATTTTAATGACCGGTCAAGGCATGGTGAATTTCGATTTTTTCCATAAATTTACTGATTTCTTTACAACCTTAAACGTTACTCACATTGCTGAAAATTAATATTCTTTTTTTAATTTTAGAACTTTTTCGATTCGACTTCGCTGAAAAGTTAAGTTTAAACCGCTTCAAGTTTAAATTCAGCAAACTTAACTAAATGACTGCTAAAAAAAAATTAAAGCTTTATAAACAATTTTTTGAATAAATTTTATTTTTAAAAATTTAATCTAAATAAAAAAATATGAGCTCGACTTATGCGAAACGAATGGCACAATTAAGTGCTAGAATATTCGGTCAATTACCAATTGATAAAAATACACCCAATGGTCGTTTAATTCAACGTTTAGCGCAAAAACCAATCGATAAAATAGATGAGTATTCAATGAATTATTATCCTAGACATCAAGAGCATGATCATTTGTTTAAGGTTCTACGCTTCCATGGTCTTTATCGGTATTTTAATTTTATTGTCACAAGATAATTTTTTTTTTTAAATTCGATTGAAATTTTTTTTTTAAGTGATGAGCATCGAGACTTTGTTGAAGAAATTGAACGTCTTAAACGGCTACGTGGTAAGGGAAAAAGAGAAAGAAAACAACCAAGTGAAGATGCTAAAAAATAAGTTTAAAATAAATATTAATTTTGAATGTTTTATTTTGAAAAAAAAAGTTTGAAAATAAATTTAATTTAGTCATTTGCCATTCTAGATTTTAAGCCTGGAATCCTAGTAAATACGAAATCAGTTCAAAGTTTAATCGTTGAGATGTCGATTAAACTACACTAAAAGTTTTTCCAGTTTCATTTTATCAGCTGGATGTTCTCAGCATTATCACCTTATGTCAAACACGAAAAATAAAAAACACCAACTTGAATTTTTTTTAGTAAAATGTTTGCTTATTTTTTTTTCTATAAATCTGTTTAAACTACAGGCGCTTCTCTATAAATCTCAGGAGCTACATTGCTCAATAAATTTTTTGAAAGACGCAAATGGACAATTTTAATTCATTATCTGACTAAGTCGAGGGTAGGGTTCTTGTCGTAAGTTTAAATTTTTGAATTACGAATTTATTTAAAAATTTAAGAGGATCACATATCAACTACAACCCTGGTTTTTCACTAAACCTTCAAAAATCTTCATTTACCGTATACCCTTGCTATCAGATGTGTGCACTTAAGCCTTAATACCAGGTTTTAAACCACGCCTCTACTACGATCTAACCAATGTTATAATGACATGAATTATAAGACCACGTCACGTCGTTTATAATCAAAAACCAAAAATAAACCCAGAGTTTCTACCTAAAAATTAAATTCAAATGCTGGACTAAAAAATAACATTTAGTAAAACGCTAAACTTGGGTTTTGATTTTAAGTGCCGGGTTTAAATTAAAATAAAAATAAAATAAATAATTACAGCGGATTCAAAGTGGATGTTTTCACCTCGTCGAAGAATCATTGTTCAAGTGGTATACGTCTGCGAGATGCAAGATGTTTTGTTTTATGTTTAAAATATCTGTCAATAAATTTTTTAAAAAAAAATTGTTATTTGGATATAACCCTTTTTAGTTATAACTCCTAATTCACATGGAACGAAAGGGGTGATATAACCGAGAAACCACTGTATAATTATTTTTTAATTTCAAAAATCTAAGTTTTGGATTTAGGTGCGGGTACAAAAATTGAGATTCAAAATTCAAGTTTTCGATTATAAACGACGGGCTTAAACCCAAATACCAGCTTTAAAGACGTGGTCTTATAATTCATGTCATTATAACATGGGTAAGATCGTAGTCGAAGCGTGGTTTAAAACCTTATTGCAAGGGTATACGGTAGGTAAAGTGAAGGTTCATGAATTTTTTTGAAGAATCAGATAACGTTCATTTTTAGTTTTATAAGACCAGGGTTGAATTTTATCAAACGACCTTTAATTTATGAAAACCTTTTTTGGGAGCTAAAGAGGGTGCTTACAAGACAGTTTTATAAAAAATCTAACGAAAAGTTTGTGGATTAATTTAAATGTTTTTTGGGGTTCGATTACTTTGATTTAAGAAGATTTCTAAAAAAATATGGGTAAAGGGTATTCGCTGGGACTAGATTTGATTAAGCAAATTCTCTTATTTATTCGTTTTCAATCGAATATGGCTTGTCTAAATTTTTTTTCCCAGCGTCAATCGTAGCTTTTTAGCTTTCAGTTCATATTTCGAAAACAATAATAGATTTTTTGAATAATGTGTACTTAAATATTTAGTAATTCGGCGCTAAAATTATTGATTTTTTACCTCTATGAAAAAATTAATTTTCTGGAGCTTTCAGGGTCAGACGAATATTACAATTATATTGTCAAAAATTTTAAATTCAGATACTTCACTTTTAGCGACGTTTCACGATTTGCGTAGCCGTTGCAAAACGTACCGTACCGTACATATTGTGCCATCTTTTGATATCCTTATTGATTTAAAGAAAAACTTACCTGACACAGGATCCACTAATTTTAATAAAAAATTAAGTTTTATTAAAATTGTTTTATATAATCAAAATCTGCGGTTGGTACGCTATACTTAAAACTTCCACGCTATCAAAACTTTGCTATTTCGATATCTGATTCGGAATCTGCGTCCCAAAAAAACTCTAAAAATGTATTGTTGGCGGCACATCGTGAGCCAACTTATGACCTCTTGTTAAATTATAACCTTTCATACTAGTTGCATTTTGTAACTAGTCTCTTTGCTAAATTAGTATTTTATAACTTAACTTAGAGTTACTAGGCTTTGTGTTTAATTTATCTTGGATATGAAATGCTATTAAAAGATACATATTAAGTTAGTTTTAAGTTGGGTTTTGGAATAACTTTAATTCAGTCTAATAGGATAAGCTCTCGTTTTAGTTCAATAAACTTTGTTTCTCAAGAATCTTAATTTCTTTTATTTCTTCAAAATGGAACCTAGTCGAATCAACACCTTTGCCGCTAACAGTATTTTTTTATTTTTCGAAAAAAATGCATGAAAACCCTAAAAGGATACATGGATTTTTTATAAAAAGATTTTCAAAATTTTCCAAAAAATTACCAAATTGATGCCTTTTTCAGCGCCTAAAATCGACTTTTTTACAGGAACATGCTTTTAGTTAAGAGAAATATGTTTATTGAGGTTTTCATGTAAAAATTACAATTTCCCTCATCTTGGTGATTTTTGTGAATTTTTTCGGCCTTTACTGTACAAAAAGTAAAACGAAAACGAATAAACTAATCCCAACATTTTGTTCAGAATTTTGTCTGGTTTCAGAATCTATAGTAAAAAATGGGGGTATTTGGTATTTTGAACGACGAGATTCGATTTAACTGGAATTATGCACATTTTCCCGCTTTTTACGGATAAAATCACACATTATTTCTTTTTCCGCAACATTAAATCCATTATCTTGTAGACTATAATATGAACTTTCTTATATATGATTCATGATCAAATAGCTGAGATATCGGCCAGAAATGGTGACCAACTTACTCTTGTTCTATAAAACTAGGGGAGGGGGGTTCAAAAAAAATTTTTTCGAACAATTAAAAATACATTTTTAGAGTTTTTTTGGGACGAAGATTACGAATCTGATATCGAAATAGCAAACTTTTGATAGCGTGGAAGTTTTGAATTGCCGGAACCTAACTTTTTACTAAAATAGACAAGCCTTACACAAGAAATGCGAATTGTGATTTTTTTTGGGAAAGCGTACTATACCGTAAAAGCGTATCGAACACCAACTTTTGGTTTGGTACGGTATGCCTTTTTTTGACTAGCCGTGCTGTATTAAAAAAAAGGTCATCTAAAAAGAGTGAGGGTGTTTCGTAAAAATTTTATTGATTTTAAATTAACAAAATCTATATACAGAGGCAACAAAAATAGAAAACACGAACAAAAAAAAAAGACGTCACAAAAAAAATAATCTCAAAACAAACAAAAACAAAAAAAAAAGCACCAGGAACGCAAAAAAATCTGTAAGGCCAAACAACTACAAACCAAGAAACAAGAAAAATAAAAAGTAAAATCTCTATAAATGTCTTTTCATATGCAATGATAAATGATCACTTCGTGAAAAAGCACGTTCACATAATTTACATTGAAATGGTCTAATACCAGTATGTTTTCTATAATGTCTAGTCAATTCATCACTACGTGCAAATTTCCAACCACAACCTTTCCATGTACAATGATACGGTTTTTCACCAGTATGCGTTCTCATATGAGCTTTTAAATGAGAACTTTTTGTATATGTTTTATTACAATCTGGATGTGGACATACATGAACTGTTTGCTTACGAGCTATTTTACCCGTTTCATCTTCATCACTTTTACATTTAGTTTTACTCTCTTTACCAGTCTTTTTTTTAACTTGTTTAACTTGTTTTAAACAATCTAAACTTGTCATTTGAGTTAGATCAATTTGTTGATTATTATATTGTACATAAATTGGTGAATGGGTAGCTTGACTTGGTTGAACATTTGAATAATCCGAATAGTTTATTGAACTTGATGAAGATGATGATGGTGAATACGATGAATTTGTATAATCCGAATAATAACTTTCATTATAGTTAGTTTGGTATCCTTGATAATTCGAGTAATAATTTTGATAATACGGATTCTGGTATGTCGAATTTTGAGGTGGATAGGCTTTAGATTGATTGTAATAAAAATTGTTCGAGTATGGTGATTGAGGTGAAGCTGGTGGTGGTGAAGATGTAATTGACGATGAACTTGAAGTATTTGTATTCATATCGGTTTGTGAACTGTAATTTAAATTATCTTGTGAATAGTATGAATCGTAATAATTCGATTGTTGTTCTTGATAAAAGTATTGTGGTGTATAGGTCTCAGTTTTGACGTAATCATAACTTTGACCGGTGTATTGTTCAGTCTCTTGTTTAGGGGTTTTCATAACACCAAGTGGTGAGTCGGTCAAAAAAATTGCTCAATTTCATTCAAATACTTGAAAAAGAAGAAAACTAAAATCTTGAAATTTTTAAACAAAAATTTAAAGTCAAAGACTTACAATTTCGTATTCAGATTGGGATGTTATTTCAGTGTCATTAGGTAAATTGGGTATAGTTTCGGTGTCCGCTAAGGGCACAAAATTGTTTGTTAGTTCAATTTGAGACATTTTTACTTGTTTTTTTTCAAAATTCGATGGATCAGTAAAAGATAATTTTTAATATTTATAGGGGAACGATATCTAGAAAAAAAAAAGATAAACAATTAATTTGATTGGTCCTAAAAAAAAGATAAACGAAAGAAAAAAATAATAATTTTATTGGTTATTAACACAAATAGATACAAAACACTTTCGATTGGTTGATCGTGATAGTGAAATAAAATAAGTGCTTAATTATCCACCTATTAAAATTTATTATCAAATTTTAAAATAGTTCTAATTTATGGAAGACTCAATTCTTTTTTTTTTTTTGTTTGAGTTTAACAAAATTTTGTAGCAACTGGTTTTAAAATTTACTCATATCACTGATTATGTTACATGGAATATTTTAAGACCTCTAAACTTAATTAGACTTAATTTGAATTGTGTTAGAATAATCACATTATCCTGTGAATTAAAAGATATTGCAATTGTTTTTTTGATAAAATTTTTAATTACCTTTGACTTGAAAAAAGCGACATAAAGACTGATCAGATCATCAGATACACTCAACTGCCGTATTTCCTTGTCGGTAAGTGTCACCATTCGATTAAATTTAAGATTTTCTGACATAAATCAATGCTCTCTATCTGAAAATCACTAAACCGAAAGGAACTGAATAGTCGTTGGTCTAGATTAAGAACTGTATGTGCTGAAAATAAAAAACTCTAATCATGACCTGGAAGGTCCTGGTTTGTTTGCATATTCTTTTTAAAACTAAATCCTAAACCAGTTTTGCTTCAATTGAAAGATTCTATTGGAAGATCTTGCTTTCTTCCTTTACTCTAATCTCAAGCTCAAGGAAAATTCAGTATTTGTCCAAAAACTTTAATAATTCATTCAAGTCTTGAAATCCAATTTTTGAATAATGTTCGATCGATCCCGATTTTCCCTCATTAAATCTTTGAGTTAAAAAATAGTGATTCCTAGAAGTACCGGATAAGTCAGATTCCCTTCCACTCCTGTTAGAAAATTTTTCATCACACCAAAAGAGATTAATTATTTGACGGTCAATTCATGAATTTGTCCAAAAAAAATATTAACCAGAAGAATCTGGCTGTCGTTTTTATGCTCCAAGCCCTGCCCGGGACTCTGATTAGAGTTCCTTATAGTGTGAATTATTATTGTACCTGAATACAAAAATACATTTTATGGTCTACATTTCGGGTGCTTATAAGCAGTTTGGTAAGTCAAGTCACCAACATCAAGCTAAAACTGAATAAGCTTAATTTTGTAAACAAAATGAAAACTTTTAGTTTGAACAGTAAACGAGCGCTTTTAACAGTGCAAAAGGGGGGTCCGAATTAAAGATGGTTTGAAAAACTAAAAATCAGATCAAAACTCATACCGTATTTCCTTGCTGATAAGCCCCCCCTAAATACCCCTTTTTCTAGACGAACGAACACAAAGTCACTTTCAGTTTTGTTACTTTCAGTCATTCAATTCTATCAGAAATAATCCAAATAAATCCATAAATCTATTCGCATCGTTATAATTTTTTCGATCAAAGTGTCGATTTTGGGGAGACTTATCAGCAAGGAAATACGGTAGATTCTTTGCATCAAGGTGAGCTTGACCCAAAAAAAAAAGAGAGATGACTTTGAATATAAAACGGAATGAACAATAGGAGAATTAAAAAAAAATTCTATAGGAAACAAAAAAACAATGAAAAAAGCTACAAGAAAAAAATACGAAATGTTTACTTTTTGAAATTTTTTTTTATTTTAAGTTTTTAAAACTTTTAGTGATGAAAAGCAACGAATGTCGCTTCGTCTATTTGTGGAATTATCCTATTAAAGATGACCTTTTTTTTCTATTGAAAAAAATAGGAAAAGATTTAAAATAAATTTGAAATTAATTAGCAAAAAAAACGCTTTCAAAGTGTTCAAGCCGCCGACAAAGTTTATTTCAAGACCCCCTTTTTTAATTTTATTTTTGTTTTTTTCACTTTTTCGAAAATTTCCTTCATCAAATAAGAGCGGTCTTTAGACAGGTATTTGAAATTAGTCAATTTTTTTTGTTAGCGTTAGGAAACTAGGAAATGTTAAATGCAAATAATTAAGGTATTTATCAATTGACAACGTTACTTTTGATCATTTTCGTTTAATCACAAATCATTAAAGCCAAAACGAAACAAAAAAAGTTTTGTTTAATCATTAAAATTAATAGTTTGATCATTAATTTAGTAAGACATCGTTAACCCTTTCTCTTTCGGGGTCACGGTCATATTTCAAGGGTGCATTAAAAAAATATCATTTTGTTTACGACTCATGTTAAAGCTCAACAAATACTCATCGAAACCAATCACTCCCTTTCCAATTAATTAATTAATTTCAAATTAAATATTTGTTTTGAAAGATTTATGAGGTTATTGCAAACCCACGTAGTAGAACAAGTCGTCTTATCTAATTTACTTAAACATTTACACTTTTAAAATATTTATTTTAAAAAGTAGACCAAGTTTAAACTTGATGACATGATTTTTATTTGTTTAATCAATTGTGTAATAGTATTAACAAAATGTGTGTGTGTTTAAGTATAGGTAAGTAGTAGCTCTTGTTTGTTTGTGTGTGTATATGTGTTTGGTCAAGGAAATTTGATCAACTAAAACTGATCAATAATTTGTTTATCAATATTATCACGAAGATAAATCTCAATTTTTTATTTTTGTTTGACTTTCTAAAAAAAGTCGTCTACAAATTGTTGTTTCCCGGCATTTACTATCACCTCGGTTAAATAATGAATTTAATTCAATTTTTTGCACGAACATTATCAATAAGGGTATTTAATGGTTTCAGTTTATGTGCAGAACTTGTGAAGGAGTCCTTTAAAACTTATCACCTGTGCCATTATTTAAACTTGACTCGCAAGATCCAGATAAATGTTCAATTTTTTTTACAGTCGGAGCAAAACGTTCACACCATCTTAATTTGGCAATTTTAGACTTTGCCATATTTGTATCTTTCATTTGATCGAACTTTATTCGGCGAAGTTACCCCAAATAGTGCGGACACTTCTCACATTATATCCCATGAACCCAATCTTATTAAAAATTGAAATTATTACCGTAAATCCTCTCTATTTGTACCCTGAAAATTTGACCTTTAAATTAAGGTTTTTAAAAAAAAAACTGTTTTTCACTTTAAGGTGGAAAATATCTCATTCTAACAGGCTGAGCCTTCTCTTTAAAATAAGTTATCAGGAATCTATCTCAATACTTCACCAATAAAAATATTTTAAAAAAATTACTGGATACAAATAGGGGGGTTACGGTAATAAGATTTTCCATGAAAAATTAAGATCTTGGAAGAACTTAGGAGATCTTTTTTTTTAAAAGTTTATTTATTTTTTAAAATGGCTTTGAGTAATAACTCCTTTCGCCATTGAGTTTTAAACAAATAAAAAATATTGTCGAAATTTTTACAATTTTTTGTTTTAGATCACTTGACTAGATAAAAAAAAAAGAAAAAACAACATAGTAGCAAAGTTTTTTCAAGTTTTTGGGGTACCCCACCCTCAAAGATAAGCTAAAAATTTTTGAGCTTCATCCATTTGTGCCTAAATACTTATCAACTAACTTTACATAATTGCATAAGTTTACACATATTCTTAAAGCTCATAATCTCAGCTACAAAATGGTTTATTTGGTTTTGCGGAAAAAATAATTTTGACCGAGATAATGTCGCGGAAACGGAGAATTTCATGTCTTTTTTCAGTTTTTTGTATCTAGTCCCTGGTTTACCCCCAAACCCCTATCTTTCCACACAGATGCGAAAACCAGATAAAACTCCAATTCGATTTTGGTTTGATGAAAATGGTTTAAAAAAGGTTATTTTTTGAAATTGAAAGAATTTTTTAATTTAATAATCATGTATGTTTTCTAAGGTTTTCTTACGTGAGGATTGCGAATTTATGGTCAAAAATAAGAAAATCCTTCAACTTAGTGATATTTTATTTTTTTTATTTTTTTGGTAAGAAAAGTATCAGAACTTGACCAAGTTCAGTTTCTGATAAGGGTAATCTTAATTGAATATAAGATTCTTAATCGTTTCTTACAAAATCTTAAGAAAAATTTTTTTTAAATAAGTTTTTTCAAGATCTTATTTTTTCATGGAAAATCCTTTTAAAAATTTCAGACAAAATTTTTTTAAAGGATCCTGTGTCAGTCTTTTAGGATCTTAAAATCAATTTAAAAAAAAATTATCAAGATTTCATATGAAAAGCTTAAGAATCTTATATTCAATTAAGATTATCCTTGATCAGATACTGAACTTGGTCAAGTTCCGATGCTTTTCTTACCAATATATTTAATAAGATTGCGTTCATGGGATTAGTTGGTTCTTGTGTACAATACAGTCTTTTACGTACTTTATGAGGATTTTTTTGAGGCGAGACTCTACCGTATCTATTTTTAAATCATCTAGGAACTTAAAGAAAAGGTTCGAGGGTGTGTCATAAGGGAGATATATGGACTTAACTGAAATATTTTTCAAGACCTGCATGCAATCTGTAGATGTTTGTTTTAGAAACTCGATTAAGGATGAAGTAATTGTAATCTATAATTGAACCTATGAGAGCATTATATATTCCCAAGAGAGTTTTTTTGTTTAATCTCCAGGACTTATGTGAAAGGATTTTGACAAGATTCAGTCTGTCTTGACATCTGGAGCGAATGAAGTCAGTTTGAGAGTTGAAACACAAGTATCCATCGAATTTAATGCCTAGAAAAATAGGAGAGTCAGATTTAGGGACCTATTTTCGGAAGAGTTTAAGGTGAAGCTCTTGGTTCTTCGAAGGGTTTTCGGAAAAAATTATATGACTACACTTTTCAGGGGCCATATTTAGCCTCCATTTACGGAGTCAAAGTTCGATCTTAGAGAGGAAGCTATTAATCACGCCACTGATGTTGCCATATTTCTTAAAAATAAAGAAAGAGACAAGATCATCAGCAAAAAGTAAAGAATAAGAGTGTTTATTTTAGTCTTGCTTGGGTATATCATTAATGAAAACTGAAAAAAGAAGAGGACTGGTAACAACACCCTGTGGGACACCTGTTTCAATGTCACCACAAGTTGTTACAAAATTGTTGACTTTAACAAAAAATTTCCGGTTACTTGAAAGAAATTCTTTACCCACTCAAGAATATACAGAGGAACTTGTGCTTTACTTAGCTTATACATAATACCATTGTATATATATAATCCTCTGACAACTTGGTTTTTTTAACTCAAAAAGTGTCTGAAACTCTTATTAGAGGTAAAAAGTTGTGCACTCTCTTCTTTGATATTTTGCAAGCCTTTGACAAGGTTTGGCACAATGGTATCTTAATTTTTCTTAAGATTTTATAAGAAAAGCTTTTTACATCGACGAATGAGGTCAGTCATAATCTTAATCTTTCAATGAAGTCTGACAATATTTTGACTTTTCAATCTAATCAACTAGTTAAAGTTAAAGAAATTCGAAACGATGAAAACCGATGTTTTCAAACAAGCTGATTTAAGTCTCATAATTGGATTGACTACGACAAAGTTAAGAACGTTGCTTTCTGTTTTCTTGTTTGCATTAAGGGTCGTTAGTATTTTCGAATTTCACTTTCAAATTTAAATTATATCTCGACATTTTAAAAAATTTTTTTTAAATAAAGAAATCGTGTTAAGAATTTTGAAAGTTTATTTCACGGACTCCTTAATATATTTTACCCAAACGACGAGAATGCTTATTAAAGAAAACCTAAATATATTAAGGAGTCCGTGAAATAAACTTTCAAAATTCTTAACACGATTTTAAACGGGGTTTTCAGTAATTATATTATAATTATATTGAGTAATTTTTTGGAATTTTTATATTAATAAAATAAAAAACTAATATGATTTTCAAGCTTCTTCGACAGAGCGCTTTCGAATGGTATGACTGCTTTGATGTAATATATCGAAATGAAAGAAAAAAACTAGGGTCAGTGAAAAAAAAAAGGGGTCAGTAAAAAAAACTCTGGGTCTGGAACATGTTTTCAGACTTTTCCTAAATAACCATAATTGCAACCTTAAAAAAAGCTAGTGATCTATAAAGAGCAACTCAAGAGCTATTCATTGATACTATTTTCATTAATTTTTGACTTATCCTTCCTCGGAAAATGAGGGGTCATTGAATTATGAATTTTGGAAGGGTCAGTGTTTTAGGGGGTACCAAAAATAGGGATAATGATAAAAAATTGTTTGAATGGCAAGACGTTAATTAAAATTTTTTCAACAATCTTAACAAAAATCTTTCTCTCTTTTCTTTTTGAAACAGATTTTTTGAATATTTAATTAAAAAAAAAAGAGCGCTTGGTTGTCTATATATACTTGTATATTTTTTGTTTTTTTGACAGAAACTCAAGTGTGAATGCTGCATCAACTTAAAAAACTTGACTTTAAAGCGGTCAAAGACTCGAAACACGACTTAGGAGCATGCGTTTTAAGTTAAGAATGTTTTAACATGGGCGAGATGGTATTTATTGCCTGCGCCAAATATGCATTTCGGGTTGTGAGGCTGCAATATCGAACGAGGGAATACGGTAATTAAAATATTTAATTTTTTTAGACTTAAACAATTTTTAAATGAAAAGCAACATATTTGATTTTTAAAATTATGAAAAAAAAATATTTTAAGTTGGCTGATTTTTAAAGATTTTATTTATTGACTAAATGTTTAAAAATGAAAAAAAAAATTCTAAACAATTTTTTTATACAAAAAAAAAGCTCTAAATATGTAATGATTCAGATTGAGACTAAAGCATCTTAAAATTTAATTTCTCTGCAACCAACTTGGTGGCTAGCTCTTACATGATTGTAAGCAGTCAAATTGGCAACGTGGTGACCAGTGCTAAAGACTGTTGGATCTAAGATGCTCCATTTGAATTTAATGGCATGAAGACCATCAACAAAACATTTGGCTGCGGCATTTGGAATTGGGATTTCTTGAAAAGAAAAAAATTATGAAATCTCAAATAATCAAATTTTTGTAAAAAATTAAAAAAAAACTCTTACTAGCTAAACAAATTTCGTTACACTCCAATTTATCATCTTTGTTGTAAATATGAAAAGAAATAGCTTGACCAGTGTAGAAACCTGGATTTGTTTTGTCTTTGGCATCGAATGAAAGTACTTTTGGATCTGGGTGTAATGTAAATGATTTCAAGACAAACAATTTTACGTGACATAAATCAGCTAATTTTTCAATATCTTTCATTCTTGGTTCGATTTCTTTATCAATCCAAACTTTAGCTGAACCTTTGGCAAAGTACTTTGAGCTAAACGATGTTACGTTACAGTGTCCTAAATTACATAAACCCTGAAATACTCTGTGAGTCTTGAAAATTTTTAATCAAAAAATACTTTTTTCGCAAGTCTTGCTTCCGGTCCATCCAGCTGGACATGAGCATACAGCTTTTAATTTTTCATCAATTGTACATTTACCAAGATTCTTGCATGGGTTCTTAAGACATGGGTCACCTTTGAAAAATGAAAAATTTCAAAAAACGAAATTCTTTAAGTCTTTTTTTATGTTTACTTGTATCGCATTTTTTGCCAACCATACCAGCATCACATGTGCATACAAAATCAGATGGGTTAGATTTCAAATTAGTGCATTTGCCTTTTTTGCATGGATTTGACGAGCAACCAGTTTTGGTCTCACAATTTTTACCATGATAATCAGCAGTACAATTACAAGTGTACAAAGTATTGTTCTTGGCATCTAGAATACATTTCGATTTGTGTTTACATGGATCTGGATCACAACCATTCTTAAATTTTCCTTTGAATAAAAATGCATCGACTGCAAAAGTGCAGAAAACAGCCAAAGCCAATATAATAACAACTTGTTTCATTTTTTTAAAATAAGTTTTTTATGAAAAAATTTTAAATTGAAAAATCCACAAGTATATATAGACAACCAAGCGCTCTTTTTTTTTTAATTAAATATTCAAAAAATCTGTTTCAAAAAGAAAAGAGAGAAAGATTTTTGTTAAGATTGTTGAAAAAATTTTAATTAACGTCTTGCCATTCAAACAATTTTTTATCATTATCCCAATTTTTTAAGAAAAATAAAGATAAAGAGTGCGGTGCATATGTTTTTTTTGACACATTCAAGAGGTTCAGTTTTCAAGTTATCTCTCTCTGTGCTCAATTAAAAACAAAATGGTACTCTTTTTATTGTTATCGCCTTCTCGAATGTAAAAGAAAATGAAAGAGTATTTTTTTACAGTTACGTAATTTTATTTTTTTCCGATTTATCTCTCAAGTGCTATTTATGTACAAGTTTAATTAAATAAAATGTTAGATTAAAAAATCAAGTGAAATGTCGAAACATTTTGGTTTCTTGTGAATGGCAAATAAAGTTTGGATTTAATTTCAAAATTTCTTTTTAATGTTTGATCAAAGTTCTTTTTTTAATTAAAAAAAATAAAACACCTCGTTAAATAAATGCTATCGACCAAAAAGTTTATCTCTATTCAACTCTGAGTTGAGATAAACTTTTGATTTTTTTCGTTTTAAATTATTTTTAAAATATTTGAATTATTTTTTAACCAATTTTCGACTCAAATTTTAGTAAAGTCCGTTTTAAAGAATCCTTCATTGATTTATCGACTAAAGTCGATATCAAAACAGTGTGAAGAAAAGTTTAAGTAACTGTCATATGGTATACGGTGAGCAAAAATTCCACATTATGAGAGAGGTAGTGACCAAGTGGGTAAAACAACAGTTTTGCCAACTAGTGTCACGAGTTCGAATCCTGGCTGGTTGAAAAACGTTTAGAAAAAATGGAGATAGATAAGTGTCATTAGTGTTGTGCTGCTTGGAAACGATTTGACTTGAATCAGCGACTAGTCATTCTCTAGATGGCCTGATACTAGAGCAACTTTGAAAATCATCGTATTGGGACTCGCGAGTCGCTGTGACTTAAAATAAGGGCGTCGAAAGATGCAAACGTAGCGAGTATAAAAAAATTCTGTAACGGCCTACCCGGCAAAGAAGAGCCTAATCAGCTTCTGCAGCTAATTAAGTCTAGGATTGTTCTACTAGATGTTAGATCTGCACTGAAATGCACTGAAAAAGTACTAGTACTACTACTACTATCTGAATTTTAGTATTCCAACATTATAACAGTAATCTACGAGTCCGAAAACACGAAAATATCAATTTTTTCATAGAGGTTCTTTAATTTCGGCATCTGTTAATCCGTTTTCAGTTTGTTTATGTTTTTCAAACTCCAAATATTCCTCAACCGTGCTTACATTATCTTAGCATCTCTTCCAACTCTAACTCGTTCAATTTTGTTTTAAAAACAGAATCAGATTTGTGTGCGGTCTATTGTTTGAGTAGACTAGTGTCACATTTACGCCAACAATTTGTGATACAGTCTCTTGTAACTCGGTTCCATGCTTCTCTAAACTTGAACATGGCTTTCTTTTTGTCGGGTAATTCTGTTTCATTTTCATTCCAATTGACATTAGAGAAATTTAGTAGCTCCTCAGATTTACTTTTAGAGAATTCTCTAAAAGTTGGAAGCCATAAAAACATATTGAAATTTGATACGCAATCAGCTTACATTATTTTTTGAAGAAATTGCTCAACGGTGTAACAAAGATTGATATACATTGTTAGAAATGCAGAACCGCCACCGTTCCTGAGGTGGATCGCGGTAGCATAGTCATAACCATGCCTTGACCGGTTACAAGCTCATGAATTTACAGTGGAAGCGAAAAAATATACGTGAAATCAACTTTTCCTATTTGGCTGAGATAGCCACCTAACCTAATTAATTAACAAGTTAACCTAACCTAATTAATTAACGGAAATGTAACATTGAAGCATTCTTAAAGTAATTTCCCCTAAGAAGGAATACCTGATACCCACTGAAAAAATATTGTTCACCACAATAATAAAACTAGTACGCCCAATCCAAAACTTTTTAACACAAAATATTGAAATAAAAATAGAAAAACTCCTGAGGTTGTCCCTAAAATCCGGAACCAAAATAAACACCGGAACACGGAACCATAGACTAAAACCCGGAACTTGAAACTAAAATCCGGAACAGCACCAAACTATCCTAAAACCCGGAAACGGAACCAATAAAATCCTGAAACTCAACTGAAAAAAATGTTACATAAAAACATTTATTTAACTTTTAAATTGAAATTGATAAAATTTTTACGGAAAATCAAAATCATAAAATTATATTTTAGTTTCTATTTCTAGTTACTCTATGAGCTTTTTGGTACAATTTTTACTATCCAAAAGTTTTTTTTAAAACTCAAAAAAGCTTCATACCTCAAAAAAATGCTTATATTTCTCTAAATTATTTAATATTTGTGGCATCATTCTGGAAAGTTGTTCAGGGATAGTTTTTAAGCATGGTTTCATTTATTTAAGATTCGGCGACTGTCTTGTTAAGTAACTTGTTAATTATAAACTGTGAATGAATATTTTTTCCGTTTCTAAGCTGATCAATAACTTGGAATTGCATTTTTATTCGAATCTAAGTTAGATTGTTTTTTTTTTCTAAGTTAATGTTTGACGACCATAAAAGGGTCTTTTTTATTGGCACTTATTTTTTAAACAATTCAACACATATGAAATTTAAATATTGTTAAGCTCTTTTCCCGTTACGAGTTAAAGTATCCCAATTCGCGGTTGATTTAGTCAACTTAACTCTTGTTGGGGATTGATCAGCTTAGACGGAAAAAAATATTCATTCAAAGTTTTTAATTAACAAGTTACTTAACAGAGAGTCCGATCTTAATAAATATGAAACCATGCTTAAAACTATCCCTGAAACAAATTTCAGATGATGCCACAAACTATTTAATAATTTTAGAGAAATATAAGCATTTTTTTTTGAGGATGAAGCTTTTTTGTGAGTTTAAAAAAAAACTTTTGGATAGTAAAAAATTGTACAAAAGCTCATAGAGTAACTAGAAATAGAACTAAAAATATAATTTTGATGATTTTGATTTTTCCGTAAAAATTTTATTCAATTTCAATTTAAAAGTTTAAATAAATGAGTTTGTTTATGTAACATTTTTTTCAGTTGAGTTTCAGGATTTTATTGGTTCCGTTCCGGGTTTTAGGATAGTTTGGTGCTGTTCCGGGGATTTTAGTTTCAAGTTCCGGGTTTTCAGTCTCTGGTTCCGTGTTCCGGTGTTTAGTTTGTGGTTCCGGATTTTAGGGACAACCTCAGGAGTTTTCTATTTTTATTGTGTCAATATTTTGTGTTAAAAAGTTCTGGATTGGGTTCGTTACTAGTTTTATTATTGTGGTGAAACAATATTTTTTCAGTGGGTATCA